>JAJIBD010025882.1:0-50417 GCA_021461705.1 Cryptotis parvus | reverse complement strand
GAAAGACACTCCAGAATATTTACTTTAGTAATATCTTGGGAATCTTGACTTAAAGAAGAAGGGGGAAACAAAAGCAAAAGTAAAACAATTATGATTATATTTTTTGCAAAAATGCAAGATTTCCTCTTCTTCCCAATTCTGCAACTATCTGAATTGCAAACTGCTTTTGGAGCTTTTAGGTAGATGAGCCAATTAAGATTATTTTGTGGGGGCTAAAAATAGATGAACTTATTTTGTTATTTGCAGTTGAAAATGATCCCAGACATAAAAGGCATTGCTTATACTTAATGAATGTCCTTTCTGTCTATCCCCTCTGATTCTGATTTCTATTCTGCAGTATGTGATGGTGACATTTGGTTTGGCCAGTGAGTGCTTTCTATCTTCTTGGCTATAGTGACTGATTTAGTAATAAGTATCAAGATAATCTAGGTCAAAAGACTAAATTTAGGATTTATTTAGGAACATTTTGAAATACAAAACTAGTTTTTCTTCAGTATAGCAGTGCTAGAGGATGGCAGCCTGGAGCAAGTGGGCTTATTATTTGAAAAGGGTCTGTCTGAACACAAAGCCAACAGAGAAACTATGAACATAGAGGGAGATCAAGGCTGATGGCATCAAGGTTTAGAACAGCTGAGGTTAAGAGGTTCAGGAACTTAAAAAACACATTAGAGAGAATTGTTAATCAGCTGTAGCACACATGTTTAGAATCTCACTAAATCATGGTCAACTTGAGCAGATTTTCCCAATTGGCTTTGTGTTCTGAAACAAGATTTTAGATGCGGTGTTAGCCAAAGGAGGTTTTTCTTCTACTTACTTTATTATATAAAAGGCCAAAGTTATTTTTTATTGAAAAAATTATTTTCATGAAGAGGACCTTAGAGTTTATTTAGACTTGTGGATTCTAAACTATGGATCTCACAGTTGTATAAGTCATCCTTAAGTCCCACACGTTTCTCCCTGCGATGTGCGATAGGCTGCATGTATGACATACATATTGAATTATAGATTTTCAGATATATGTAAATGCTATTGTGACCACGTTAAAATTTATTTAAAGTCTAAATGAAAGCTTAGTAGCTATTTATCATTATGTTTTATCTATGAGTACTTAGTAAAAGTCTAATATTAACTTTAACGAGTTCAAACATTTTTTTTCTGATGTTAACAAAGTTTACATGGTAGAAAATATTTGAAAACCAAGTCACAACCGTTGATTTCTGCAACTGAAGAAGCTAAGAGAGTCCTATGACTTCTGACCATTTGTAGTGACTTTATGATATTTTTTTTACCACCATGAATGGCTGTTGATATGGTGCCTCAATGGAAAATTGAGAAGAGAAGAATCTTAAAGGCCATTCTATCTCCCCTACCTATACTCTGACCATTGCCCACTGCAACAACTGGCCTTGTGTCCCTCCCTGTTGCTCTCTGCACTCTGTCACCTGTTTCTTCCGTGTTTTCAATGGTTCTGTGTTCTCTTATCACAGGTTCTGAGATGTGATTGCCTTTCATCATTTTTTTACACTAGTTTTGTTTAAGCTAATGCCTTTTTCTTTTCGCTACCTTTCATTCCAGAAGCACTACCTCACGGTAAGCCTTGGCTAACTGTTCAAGTTTATACAAGCTCCAGTCCAAATCGAATTTTATGTGTCTTCTAAGGACACCACTGGAGTTCCATCCTGATACTCTCTCTCTCTCCTCACATTTCACTTAGTAAATTCCTTTAAATAAATTATGTTAAAAGGGAGATGAGCAAGTAGAGAGAGAGAGCTAAAGATAGAGAGAATAAAGAGAGAGAGAGAATGTCTCAAAAGGGTTATCTGTCTCTCCAGTGAGTGCACATCTCACACATGAAGTGTGGGTACTTAAAGTGGACAATGAGTTTTCTATACCCTTCACCAAGTTGATTTTATAGTAGGTTAGGTTAGGTTAGGTTAGGATTCTTCCAATGTAGTAGGATTCTTTTAATGTGCCTGAACTGGAGTTCTCTGTGTACAGAAAGCTAATATGGTGTTGTTAATGTGGAAAATGCCTTGAATCTTAATGGTTCTTAGATATTTAGATGTAACATATATAAAGAAACCTTTATATATATCTATATATCTATATATCTATATATATATCTAAATGAACCTTCAGATTCCTTAGAGTTGCCTTTCCGGATGAGGGTGTGAACTCTTCTCTGGATAGAGCCTAGTGCCTGCATCTGGGGTGGTGGGCTTTATTTCCTCAAAAAAAGAGTTCCGTATTGCTTTTTTTTTTTTGCTTTTGATTGCTTCGGGCTAGGCAATTTCTTCTTTAGTGTTGTTCCTCTAAAACTCATTACCAGGTCTTCATTTAACAGCCTGCAATACACTGACCTTTACCCCAGGGCTTCCTTCCCTTAATGTGGGGCTCTGCTCTGGTGCTGTGATTTGGTCAGGTTTGGACACCCTGCTAGCTTCAAAGTGCTCAAGGAGAAAGAGACGGTTTTTACATCTTGGTTTTCCAGTACCTAAAGGTAAGTTGTACAGATAGAACAGCTTGTTAGGGTCTCTTAAATTTTTATTCTATGTTTTTCTCTCTTCACCTTAATTATGCTTTAAAATTATTTTTTATGTTTGGATTTCTACTTTTTTTTTTTGTTTAACTAGCTTCCAAAAACTCTTCCAAGGGTAGAAATTTCATATTGAGTTTATCTTTATATCATTGGAAGAGCCATGTATTGTTTTTTATCCAAAATGTGAGTAGAAAGCACACCTGCAAGACTGTTACATAATCAGAAAACTATGTCCTATATACAGCTCTGTTCTAAAAATAGCCTCTGCACATGCTCTGGTATAATCTGACTCAGATGCTTTATGTTGGAGCATTTCAGGAATAGGTCTATCTTTATACCCTCGTTAAAACCCATGAATTGCATTAGAACATTTAAGCAACTAAGATGAATATATTATTCCTAGGTTTAACTAGAACACACCTTAAACATTGAACATTCTGTTGCTTCACAAAGAGACCCCCTTTCTTACTTAACCTTGGAGGAAAGCTGAAGGAATGAAGTATATGCAGCCCAGAAAGGCCACCCAAAATAATGCTTCAATTATCACATAAGTAGGTACTTTTATGGGAGATATTGAATTTGAACCTTGCTTTGCTATCAACTAGCTGTGTGATCTTAACAAGTTATTTCACTAACTTTATTTTCTTTACAAATAAGTGATATGACAATAGTATTTGGTAATAACCCACAGGAAATAGAGCTGAAACCATATAGGTAGGGTGGTTGGGCTAAAAACAGATAGAAGTTTCATGATGTTATCATGACTCTCTTTCCGGGATGCAGGTAGGTGGGAGTTTGTGCAGCCTGAGTGGAAAGAACATCCTGGATGTCAACACTGCTTCTATTTCTCAAGTGTGATGAATTGGAGAATTAAAAAGATCTCAAATGGGAATAAAAGAACCTCAAAGAATAGAGAGAATAATTCCATCCAGCCATTGTTGACCCTCTCTCTATATCTGTCTGCCTGCCTTTCCCTCTGAGTAGGTGGAGAGTAGTTTGAGAAGATAATGACAAAGAGACTAGTTGAGTATAACAGTTTTTATTGAAACAAAAGTAAAGAATCAAATGCACGTTAAGAAAAAATGCTGCAACAGAAATATTTAAAAAATAAACTCAGTACAGGTTCCATGATAAAGCACTAAGTGCCTCAGAACTTCCCTGGCTGTTGATGGCCTGGTATTTTTATTGTAGATTTTAAGTGAGGTTTGGGTTTGGATGTTTTCTTTGCATGATGCCTCACTTACATATTCATTTCCTCTGAAAACTGGTGTTTAATTACTGTCCTTTTAATGGCAACTATTTAGATTAGATAATGGAGTAAAAATACTATAAAAGTACATCACAAATGTAATGAAATAATCATCAAAATTTCTAACTCCAATGATTTCTTTTATTTCTAATCTATTCTTAATGATCCACGAGGTGATAAATCTAGAATATAATGTGTTCTGCTTTTCCTTCCTTATAGTACTTTGGTTTCAATTTTTAGAGCAGGAGTTGGTTTTTTTTCATTATTAACTTGGTTAGATTAAAAAAAAAATCAAAGGTTTAATATGTATAAAATACCAAATTGTTTCCCTTACTCCTCCAGTTACATTTCACAGAGGAAATCACTTCATACTCCTTTAATTCCATTTCTTACAATATTTGGTTCTAAGTAAATAACATGCTTATAATAGCATTTGGTTTATCAACTTTTGCATGTGCCTTATACACTGGTATGTGCATTCAAACTCATACATGACCATGATATCTCCTGCACCCACCCCTCACTCAACTCATTTGACAGTAGTTTTGAGTGATGTATAGATCCAGCACTTTTATTCCTAAAAATTTTATCTTCTCTACATATACATACTGTCCACTGTATCACTATCTTCCCATTCATCATCGATTTGCTTGAGGGGGCACCAAAACATCTCCATATGTCCTGTCTCATGCTAGTAGAGCCCCAAGGGCATCTGCTTGCTCCAGGAACATAAAGAGCCTCAAACCATTCCATCAGGTCATGGGAATGAGGTATATAATTGTTACTGGTATATGGCATATCAAATATGACACGGGTAGCTTGCCAGGCTCTGCCTTGCGGGTGGCATCTTGTAGTCACCTCTGTACTCCCAGCATTTACTGATGAACCATGTGGCCACAAACGGCTGCACTAGCTGGGCTGTGATAGGCTCTTCTGTTGGTTGGAGTTCTGATGAGTAGTCCGATGTGGAAAATGGCGGCCCCATGGAGCCGGTGGGCGTCTGGCTTTTTGTGAGGCTCTGCTGAGGTGGTGGGCCAGGGCTAGAACCCCCCCATCCCTCCTGTGCCTCGTGGAGCGGCTGGGCATGGGAGAGCCTAGCAGCTGGTGAAGGATGGACACACTGGTAGTGCTTAGGGCTTACCTTGGCTCTATATTCAGAGGTCACTTCAGCTGTTTTCTGTTTGGTAGGAATCAAACCTAGATAACCATATGCAAGACAAGAGCCCTAACCCTGTTAGTAATACAGGCGCAAAATTTATACTTAGTAACAAAAAGAAAGTATTCTTATTGAACTATATATAGTAAAATGATAAAACCTTAGGTGGAATATTCTTACCATGAATTTTTTATGTTAGCTGGTAAAATATTTTTTTTCTCATACTCCCAATGATCTTCTGTGTGACTGGACAACACTATCAGGATTTACCTGGCTGTGTTGGATACTCCTTTAAATAAAATAGCCTAACTAACTCAGAAAGTAGTGCTGTTTGCCTCCCTACAAGTGGGTGTGGCTCTCAGTAATTTAAATGCTAGTACCCAGAACAACCCTGAAGTAAAAGATAAGGATATTGTGGAAGTTTGGAGAAATATATATCTGGCTGTAGAATATTCATGGATGGATATAATACTTTCTTCATGTATTAATCCAGAGTTACAGTTCATCTCAGGTGCCCTGACTCTTACCTCTACAAGTGTCTGCAGGAAGGCTTTGTAAGGCAAGATCTTGGCTAGGGTGAATTAGCATTTGAATGGCCTGGGCCAGTAGAGCTCACTTGGGGATGTGCACCCTGAATGTGTCAGATTTCTGGCCCCTACTGAGAACTGTCCTTCTGAGCCAGGATGGGGCAAAGGGATATAAAAGAAGAAGCTTCCTTCCCTTTCTCTCTCTCTGCCAGCTCATTTTCCTATCTACTTGTAGAAGGTCAGCTCTCTGGCCTGAGCACATGGTTCAGGATGCAGCAGCCATCTTGAATGAAAAATCCTAATCTAAACATGTGGCTTGCGTCTAACTAGGAATTGGAAATTTGGGATTTTCCTGACCTTGTATTGTACTGCCAGAACTTGTGTTGAGTAAAGCTTTTGAAACTTGGCTTCCACTTGATTGATCAGTGATGTTTCATCCTTGAATTGCCTTTTAGCTTCAATGTCATGGAAAGTTCTTTTTTATATTTTCATCTAAATACTTACATGACTTCAGGAAGTCATGGAGACCAAGAAGTCATGGAAGACCATGACTTCAGTTCTGATATTATGATCTTTAGTTTGGTTTTATTTGATATAGCATGGTGGTTGAAAGAGGTCTGAATTAATTTATTGCATGTGACTGACTAGTTTTTAACCATTTGTTGAAGAGATTTTCCTTGTCCCACTACATATTTATTGCTGCTCTTTTATCAATGATTATCGGATCATGTACTTGTCGGTAGACCTCAGAACATTCAACCCCATTCCATTGATCTGCAAGTCTGGTTTTATTTATTTATTTATTTGCTTTTTTTGGTCACACCTGGCAATGCTCAGGTGTTATTCCTGGCTCTGCAGTCAGGAATTACTCCTGTGCTCAGGGGACCATATGGAATGCCGGGGGATCAAACCCAGGTCGGCCGTGTGCAAGGCAAATGCCCTACCCGCTGGACTATTGTCTTCCCCTGGAAGTCTGTTTTTAATTCTAATACAGTACTGTTTTAATTACTGTTTTGTAGTGCTTTTTGAAACTGGGGAAAGGGATGCTTCCCAGATTTTTTCACTAGGATTTCTTTTAGTTATTTGGAATGAGGATTATTGGTTCATATGAATTTCAGAGTGCTTGATTAATTTTCTTTGAAAAGTGATATTAGAGTCCTTAAAGGGACTTCATTAAAGCCATGCAATGTACTGCTTTGGCAAGTATTATCATTTTGAAAATATTAATGAACTCAATCCATGAGCAGAGGATGTGCTTCCATTCCCTCATGCCTTTATTTATTGAAGTAAATATTGAAGTAATTGTAGTTTTGTAGTTTTCTTTGTATAGGTCTTTCACATCTTTAGTTAGGCTGATTCTATGGTACTGGATTTTTCTGAGACACAATAATGAACAACACTGTGCTTTAACGATCTTTCTTCTTCTATTTATTTATTTGCATATAGAAAAGCCACTGACTTTTGCATATTAATTTCATAGCCTGCTAATTTACAAATCAATTGCTTCTAGGAGCTTTTATGTACATTATTTAGGATTTTCTAAATTTGGTATCATGTCATTGCAAATGATAAGAGCTTGACTTCTTTTCTTATCAGGATGCCCTTGATATCTTTTTCTGACCTAACTTCTTTGGTAATTCTTCCAGTACTATATTGAATAGAAGTGGTGAGAGTGGGCAACCTTGTCTTGTGCCTGATCTTAGACTGAGGCTTTTGTTTGTCCCCATTGAATATAATATTTGATATAGGCTTGTGGTAAATGGCTTTGACTATGTTGAGGACAGGTCCTTTAATTCTCACTTTGTTGAGGGATGGCAGGTTCTAGCCCTGGCCCGCCACCCCAGCAGAGCCTTGCAACAAGCCAGACGACCCCCACTCCATGAGGGCCTCCATTTTCCACATCCGACTTCCTCTCGGTCAGAACTCCACTCCAGCAGACCAGCCTATCACAGCCCGGCTCATCGAGATCCACCCTGCAGTAGTCTTTTAAATCCAGCTCAGGTATGCTGATCCAGAGACTCACAGACATGGGGCAGAGCTGCTAGTGGCTCTCCCCTGTGCCCAGCCGCCACGAGGCACCCAGGAGGGATGGCAGGTTCTAGCCCCTGGCCTACCACCCCAGAAGAGCCTTGCAACAAGCTTGACGACCTCCTACTCCATGAGGGCCTCCCATTTTCCATATCCAGACTTCCTCTCGTCAGAACTCCACCCAGCAGACCAGCCTATCACAGCCCAGCTCAAGGTGACCACAAATCGCACCGTTCATCAATAAACGCTGGATTTAGAGATGACTACAAGAGTATGCTACCCGCAGGGCAGAGCCTGGCAAGCTACCCGTGTCACTTTGATATGCCAAATACCAGTAGCCTCATTCCCATGACCTGAATGAATGGTTTGAGACTCTTTTATGTTCCTGGAGCAAGCAGGTGCCCTTGGGCTCTACTAGCATGAGACAAGACATATGGAGATGTTACTGGTGCCCGCTTGAGGCAATCGATGATAAACAGGAAGACAGTGATACAGTGATACAGTTGAGAATTTTCACCATGAACAGGTTCTGATTCTTGTCAAATGCTTTCTGCATCTATTGATAGGATCATAAAATTTTAAATTTACTTTTTATTGATAGAGTGTATTATGTTGATTGACTTGCCTGTGTTAAACCATTCTTGCACTCCTGAATCCCACTTGGTCATGGTCTATAATCTTTTGAAGAGTTCCTGAATTCTATTTGCTAATATTTTGTTGAGGGTCTTTTCCTGTGTGTTCATCCAGGATTTTGGACCACAGTTCTCTTTCTTGTGATTATGTTTCCTTTTGAGTCAGGGTGATGCTCACTTTAAAAGATACTTTTGGGATTGTTTCTGTTTCTTCAATTTACTGAAGGAGTCTGAAAAGGATTGGCAGCATGTCTTTAAAAGTTTGAAATAACTCACTAGAAAATCCTTCTGGGCTTGGGCTTTTGTTTTGGATGTTTTTGATTTCTTCAAAACTTGTAAGTCTGTTCAGGTGCTCTTTATCTTTTTTGGTTCAGCCCCTGGGAGGATATAGGTGTCCAAGAATTTATTCACTTCTTCTGGGTTCTCTCATTTCTTATGATCCTTTTGAATTTCTGTGATATCTTTTATGATATCCCTATTTCACTTCTGATTTTGTTTATTAGAGTGATCTCTTTATTTGTGAATATTGCTATTATTGATCTTGTTTTGAATTTTTCAAGAATCAACTCTTGGTTTTATTGATCTTTTGATTTTTTGGGAATTGCAGTTCATTGATTTCTGCTCTGAGTTTTATTATTTCCTTCCTTGTGCCTACTTTGGGTTCCTTTTGTTGGTCATTTACAATTTCTAAAGTTGTGCAGTCAAGTTATTTACGTGGGTTTTTCTTCCTGATGAGTGCTTTTTTAGATAGGAACTTTCCTCTTTTTTAAATTATTTTTATTATACCACCATGATATATGCAATTACAAAGGTGTTCATAATTGGTTCTCAGTCTTACAGTGTTCCAGCACTGCCCCTCCACCAGTACCCCATTCCCACCATCAATGTCCTCACATTCCCTCCCACCCACTCCCAGCCTCATCCAGTGGATGAGAGTTCCTTTCTCCCGCATCTACACCAGCACCAGTAGTTCTTGCTGTTTTGGATGTGTACCAGTCTCTGAAGTGTGAGATGATACCTCATTGTTGTTTTGATTTGCATCTCCTGATGATTAATGATGAGGAGCACTTTTTCATATGCCTTTGGCCATTTGAATTTCCTTTTTTGGAAGCTTCTGTCTCATTTCTTCTTCCCATTTTTAGATAGGGTTGGCTGTTTTCTTCTTGTAAAGTGCCTGGTATATCCTGGATATCAACCCCCTTATCAGATGGGTATTGGGTGAATATGGAACTTTCCCTTAACACTGCTTTTTGAATCACACAAGTTCTGGTGTATAGTTTTCTTATTCTTGTTTGTGTTTAGGAACCTTCTGTTTCCTTTTCTATTTTTCTTTGACCAACTGGTTGTTCTGTAACAAGTTGTTTAATTTCCAGGTGATTGAATTTTTTTATTTCTGTCTCGCGATCAACTTCTATTTTCAGTGCAAAATTTGGTATGATTTCAATACTTTGACTTTGGAGGTATGTTTTGTGGCCCAGCATTTCTTCTATCTTGGAAAATGTTGCATGTGCATTGGACAAGGATAAGTATTTATCTTTTTTGGGGATGAAAGCCCTATCCATACATACATATGTGTGTAACTCTCTATATTGCTATATAAATCTCTCTCTATATCTATATATAAATATATTGGCTAAGCCAGTCTCTTCCATTTCTTCTTTCAAGACAAGTGTTTCCTTTCTGTGCTTTAGCCAAAACTGACTTATTGAGATGTGACAGAGCTGTGCTGAAGTTTCCAACTGGTATTATGTTGATATCAATAATCTTTTTTTTTTAAGTTGGTGTTTTATGTATTTTACTGGCACTACTTTAGGTGCATATATGTTTAGGAGTGTGAGTTCTTTCTGATGTACATGTCCCTGTATCATTAAGAAGTGTCTCTCACTGTCTCTTACAACCTTTTCAGCCTGAAGCCTATGTCATCTGATTTCCGTATGGCCGTCCTGGCCTTTTGAGGTCTTCATCAATTGCCTGATGAATTTTCTTGCAACCATTGACCGAGTTTGTATAGTGTGAGTTTGTATTTGCACTAACTTCTCCAAGTGTGTTTCTTGTGGGCAGCAGAATGTTGGGTACAATTTTCTAATTCATCCTGATGTTCTGTATCTTAGTTGGTATACTTAGCCCATTGATATTGAGAGAGTATTTTGATATTGAGAGATATTTGTGTCATAGGGCTTTTATAAACTTTCTATAGATTTTGGTGTTTGTGGTATTTGTTTTGTCATAAAGCAGATTATTTCTTTTTGTAAAGATGACTTTAAGTGCATGATGTTTCTGAGCTTTTAAAATTTTTATATATTTTTTATATTTGGCTGGGCAAAGTATTGTTGATTTCAATGAGTTGGTTTTTAACCATTATTTATTATTTATTTATTATTATTAATTTTACATTTCCCCTATTTTCTTTTAGATGCAGAGGATTTTATTTGGTAAATCTGCTATAATTAAGCAGATAGTTAAGGAGGCTTTCTATATACACTTTCATTCTTTGATATTTTATATCTATGGGTTTCATTCTGATTAGAATATGTCTTGCTGTACTTTTTGTTGAATCTCTTTTAGCTGATATCCTTTTTAGTTTCCTGGATGGGGAGCATATACTCTCCAGCTCTGTGAATATCTCAGCAATGATATCTTTTACTGTTGCATGTTCATTAGGGCTGCCTTCTTGACCCTCTAGAACCCTGTTGATACTTTTTGTAGTTCCTCTTGAATTCTTCCCAAAGTTCTCTTTCTAGCTTTTCGTTTATTTTGAGTTTTTTTTTCAGGTTCTACTGTTGCCTGGTGGTTTTATGAATTTCATCTTGAGCTCCTGATTATGTCCCTCAGCAGCTATGCCTCTGACAGTGGAACCTTCAGTGAGTTATTCAGTTTTGCCTACCAAGGTTTTCAGTTCTTTCCATGTCTGTTTGTAGTTGTTTCATTTCTGCTCTCATATCCACTTGTATTTTTAATGGCAGTCAGCTCTGTGTTTTTTTGAGTTTATTAAATATGCTAAGTATTTTCCCCACTGAAGTCAGTTTCACAGAAATTATATATGGGGTATTACTGAATATGCAAGCTTTTAATGCTTTCAAACTTTGCTTTCATTCATTCATTCATTCATTCATTCATTTGCCTGAAAAGCCCTTTTAATACTCATTTGCTGGGCTGGAGATAGTGCAGTGGGTAGGACATTTGTTTTGCAAACGGGTCAACCTGGATTTGATTCTTGGCATGCCATATAGTCCCCCCTAGCACTGCCAGGAGTAATTCCTGAGTACAGAGCCAGGAGAAACTCCCTGAGTACTGGCTTGGAGTGACCCAAAAAGGAAAAAAGCTCATTTGCCTACTGACATTTTGCTCATCTTTGTGAACTCAGCTCAGATATAATGCTTTCAGAGAAATGTCACATAAAGAAGTCATTACATCCATTTCTGCATTTACCTCTCACATGTTCTATAGTGTCCTGCATCATGCCCGCTCACATAGTATTTGTTGGGAGCAATTAGACGGCAAGGACCCTAAACCTCTCTTCTATCGTGATGGCCAGAATAGTGGCATGTAAACAGATACGCTGAAATGCAAGTTATTTGACTTAATATATACAATTTTAATGATGTTCAAATGACTAGTTTTACGTTGAAGAACACAACTACTGCTGTTATATCTTTAGCTATTTGTAACTTACTCAGTGTTGAAGTTTTCCAGGAGATTCTTGGGATAATTGAAACCTGTATACCCATAACCATATCACACTTTCTTAAAGAAAGTTTGGAGTATACAAAAAAATACACTTAACCATTTCCATAGTGCTAAGTCTACTCAAATTAAATACATTTTTTGCTTAATTTTGGTAAGTTAAATTGTTTCCAATTCTTTTTTACTATTAATAATATTGTGCAAAATATTTTTTCATATACTTTAAGGTGTGAAAAATGTCCTTAGGATTAATTACTAAAATTGCATAATCTAGCCAAATCATGTAAACATTTTTTTAAAAAAAATTTTTTATTATACCACCGTTAGACATACAATTACAAAAGTGTTCACAATTGGTTCTTGGTAATAACAGTATTCCAGCACCCATCCCTCCACCAGTGCCCCATTTCCACCACCAATGTACTCCCCCCCCTCCTGCCCACTCCCAGGCTGCCTCAATAGCAGGTACTCCAGTTTCCTCTCTTTCTCTTTCTGTCTCTCTCTGCATCTCTCCCCCTCTTATTTTACACAAAGTAGCTAGCCTTGCAGATATTTAGAGTTTATACTTAAGTATCTTTGTGTATATTCAATGGTGAGTTTTAATCTGCCATTACCATTTCCCCACACTTAGTAAAACACTGGTATCTATTTATATCCTATTAATGAATGCAGTCATTCTATATCTGTCCTTTACCTTCTGACTAATTTCACTCAGCATGATAGTCTCCATGTCCATCCATTTGCAAGTAAATTTTATAATTTCATCTTTACTGACAGCTGCATAGTATTCCAGGTGTAGATGAACCACAGTTTCTTTAGCCAGTCCTCTGTTCTTGGGCATTTAGGTTGTTTCCAGATTCTAGCTATAGTGAATAGCGCAGAGATGAATAAAAGAACAGAAGTACAGATAGTGTTTCTGCTATGTGTTTTTCGGTCTCTCGGGTATATTCCCAGGAGTGCTATTGCTGGATCAAATGGGAGCTCAATATCTAGTTTTTGGAGGAATGCCCATATTGTTTTCCAAAAGGGCTGGACCAGTTGGCACTCCCACTAGCAGTGGATCAGAGTCCCTTTTCCCCCCCACATCCATGCCAGCCCCGGTTGTTCTTGCTGTTTCGGATGTGTGCCAGTCTCTGTGGTGTGAGATGGTACCTCATTGTTGTTTTGATTTGCATCTCCCTGATGATTAAAGATGAAAGAGCACTTTTTTCATATGCCTTTTGGCCATTTGAATTTCTTCTTTTTTGGAAGCTTCTGTTCATTTCTTCTTCTCATGTTTTGATGGGGTTGGCTGTTTTTTTTCTTGTAAAGTGCTACCAGTGCCTGATATATCCTGGGATATTAACCCCTTGTCAGATGGGTATTGTGTGAATATCCTTTCCCACTCTGTGGATTGTCTTTGTATCTTGGTCACCGTATCTTTTTGAGGTACAGAAGCTTTCAATTTTATATAATCCCATTTGTTTATCTTTGCTTCCATTTGCTTGGTCAGTGGTGTGTTGTCTTTAAAAAATACTTTTTAGTTTTGATGTCTTAGAGTGTTTCTCCTATGTTTTCTTCGATGTACCTTATAGATTCATGTCTGATGTTGAGATATATAATCCATTTTTTAATTTTTTATTTTTACAATTACAAAGATATACAATTAAAAAGTTCATATTTGGATTTTGGTCATACAGTGTTCCAGCACCCATCCCACCACCAGTGCCCATTTCCCCCACCACCAACATCCCTGGTTCCCTCCCCCCCCCCCAACCCTCTTCCATGGCAGGTTCTTTATTTCTTTCCCTTTCTCTCTCTTTCTCTTTCCCTTCTCTTCCAGACTATGGATTACAGAACATACATTAAAGGGTTGTCATGTGTATCTTTTGCCTCTATTTAATGCTCAGTTCTAGGTTGGCATTAGTACCCTCGACAATTGTTAGTACACTGTTCCATTTTCTGTCTTACCTAGCCTCTGACTCCCACACGTTTGTGATAATTTCTACCTTTGACAAGACCTCCTGATATATGTTTCACTTGACCTTGGATATTGGTATCATAATATGTACATATATATTTATGTTTTGCAGTTAAATGCAGTCATTCTGTATGTCTCTCTCCTTCTGGCTAATTTCGCTCAACATAATCTTCTCCATGTCCATCCATTTATAGGCAAATTTTATAACTTCATTTTTCCTAACAGCTGCAAAGTATTCCATTGTGTAGATGTACCAAAGTTTTTTATCCAGTCATCGATTTTCGGGCACTCTGGTTGCTTCCAGATTCTGGCTATTGTGAATAATGCTGCTATGAACATAAAAGTAGGGATGGTGTTTCCGCTGCGTATTTTGGTTTCCCAGAGTAGATTCCCAGGAGTGGTATGGCTGGGTGAAATGGGAGTTCAATTTCTAGTCTTTGGAGGGAATGTCCATATTGTTTTCCAGAAAGGCTGTACCAGCCGGCATTCCCACCAACAATGGATGAGTGTCCCCTTTTCCCCCACATCCATGCCAGCACTTGTTGTTCTTGCTCTTTTGAATATGTGCCAGTCTCTGTGGTGTAAAGTGTATAATCTATTTGATCTGACTTTAAGGTGTGAAAAATGTCCTTAGGATTGAATACTAAAATTGTATAATCTAGCCAAATTATGCAATCACTTTTATGATTGCACATTAAATACTTTTTTTAAATTACATTAAAAATGAGTTGCTTATATTCAGAGCTGCTACAAATAAATGACTCCATTTTTCACCCTGTTCCTGTTATTTTTTTTGGTTCTGGTTAAATAATATTATTGTTGTTCATAAGTCTAGGTGCTTTCATTTTTATTTTATTATTTTGTTCACATCTAGTGTTGTTAGAAGAGGAGTGGCATCACTCCTGGTGATGCTCAGAGGACTCCAAAGTTTCAGTGATTAGCTTGATGGTGCGTACGGGTCATATTGGCCACACCTGGTGGATTTTTGGGCCTAAAATACTAACGATTGAACTCAGATTTTTATGCATACTATGAACATGTGCTTTTTATCCTAAGTGTTCCCTAAAGCTCAGTGCCTTTTATATTTTTCTTAAATATTTGGGCCACACCAAAGTTTTGGACTTACTCCTGGGTTTGCAGGCAGGGATGAGTGATCTATATGGAGTGCCAGGGATCTAACCAGGGTTTGTTGAATGCAAGCCAATCTCCTTACTCTCAGTACTATTATTATGACTCCCCATACTTTTAAATTTTTAATCTGATAAAAATTTGTTAATAGAAAACATTGAGAGACAAAAAATTTTGGAGTTACTTTTTTAAGTCTAAATTTCTTTAACATTTCAAAAACCTGAATCTTGATGATCTTCACTCCTAAATATAAAGTTATGATGAATTCTAGAATCAGTTTCTCATAAAATTAGAATTTCTACCTTGTTTCAGTTATTTCCGCTTCCTGCTATTGTAACAGATAAGGTGAATCAACATTTTGTGTTGGCCAAACCTATCTCTACGGTTGTCTGGCACATCTCAACAGAATAAATGGCGAAGCTTAGAAGTGTTTCAAAAAGTTACTTGTTCTAAAAAAATTGGGAAACTAGGAATTACTTGCATATCAGGTATAAAATAATCCACTTTTATTGATACTTTTAGTTTTTTTTAATTAAAAGTGTATATGAGAAAATGGAAAGGGTCTATGTTTAAGCTCAAATAAAGACTTGGTATTTTTCCTTCATAGTTCACTAGAAAAGATTTATAGTGTGGTAGATGGAGATTACAAACAGGCTCTCAGGCACTGGATTTTTAAAAGGAAATTGTGCATTTTGTTCCCAAACACTTGCATATGGATGACTGATCAAATAGGTCCACTACCTTAATGTATCATTGTGTAACAAGAAAAACAGAAAGCGTGATTGATGTATCATTTTGATCAGAGACTGAAGTCATATTATTTGAGTGCTCACATCATTATGATGTTTTCCAGCAACTCTGTCCGGTGTTACCTCACCTCAAAATAAAGTGGAGTGATCTAAACTTTCCTCAATCAATCTCATGCCAAATAGGTTTTATTTCTCATCCGTTAACGTTCAGTGTGGGCACATACTCAGAAATGCTTGTTGCTTAACTAGCTTGTACCAGGGATAATCCTTGTATTCTCTCTATAGCTGAAATATACTTTGAGATTATTTTTATAAAATAAATATTCATTTTATTTATTACAAGTGATACAAGTGAAATATTCACTTGTATCATCATCACTTGTCTTCCTGTTGTTCATCGATTTGCTCAAGTGGGCACCAGCTCCATACGTCCTGTCACATGCTAGTGTAACCTAAAGGGCACCTGCTTGCACCAGGAACATAAAGAGACTCAAACCATTCCATCAGGTCATGTGAATGAGGTCTATAATTGTTACTGGTATTTGGCATATCAAATACGACATGGGTAGCTTGCCAGGCTCTGCTGTGCAGGTGGGATACTCTAAATTTTGGTTATTTTGTGAAATTTATGAAGTACCATAATAACTATAATTAATGTATGATTTGTTATTTCACAGTAAGTGCAAAATAATATGTATGTTAAATATGTTTTATTTTTGTTGTTACACATACATTTATAGTCGATCTTCATTACTTTTTAAAAAATCAATGTTATTAATTAACTTATTAAATATTATTTTCCAATGTATATCATTTATACATATTCACTGCATAGCTTTTTCTTTAGTGAAGACAAATTTCAGCACAGAAGAATGCCTTAACACTACAGCTTCCCAGATTCCTTACCAGTGGGAGTCAGCTTGTGCTGTTTTAAAAATCCACTTTGTCCTTGGGAAAGGATTACATTTCATGATCACTGGCACAAAGCTTAATGTTGCTTTTATGTTTAATAGTTATTTGAAAATAAATATTATGTGTACCATATTAATTATCATAATTATCATGTATCATAATTTTTATTATTTTAAATGATTGATTTTAATCATAATTATTGTATCTGAATTATGATTCGGATACACGAATACAGGGGGCAGAGCTGCTACCAGCTCTCCCTGTGCTCGATTGATCATGAGGCACTCGGGAGGAAAGGCAAGTTCTAGCTCTGACCTGTCATTCCAATAGAGCCTCGCAAGAACCCAGAGGAAACCCCACACCATGAGGGCCACCTTTTTCAACATTCGATTCCACAGCTCATCAGGGCTCCACCCAAGAGAAAAGCCCATCTCAAACCCTGCCTGTCAGAGTCTCACCCTATACTGAAGCCTATTTCAAACCCAGGTATGCTTGAACCAGAGACACAGATACACGGGGCAGAGCTGCTACCAGCTCTCCCTGTGCTCAGCTGATCATGAGGTGTCCAGGAGGGAGGGCGGGTTCTAGCCCTGGACCATCCCAATAGAGCCTTGCAAGAAGCCAGTGGAACCCCCACACCATCACAGCAGCCATTTTCAACATCTGGACTCCACAGCTCGTCAGAGCCTCACACAAGAGAAAAGCAGATTTCTCTCCATTGCGTGTGGCTGCTTTGTGGCCATGCAGCTCATCAGTAAATGCACGAAGTGAGAACCTACTACTGAGAGTACACCACCCATAAGGCAGAGCCTAGCAAGCTACTCGTGTTGTATTTGGTATGCCAAATACAAGCAACAATAATAGACCTCATTCCCACAACTTGAACGGATGGTTTGAGGCTCTTCGTGTTTCTGGAGCAAGCAGATACCCTTGAGCTACACTAGTGTTGGGGAAGGCCGCCAGGGTCCCCAACAGTGCCAGGAAGCGAGTTCCCTTCTACCCCCGGAGCTGGCGGGAATGGATGAAGACTCAGGAATCCGATGCAGTTTTAAAAGGCTTTACTTATCACAGGTTTAGGAATACAAATCAGCAATAGGAAAAACCCGGTGCTTAGGATTCCCGGCTAGAACCCCAGCCACCGTAGGCCAAGATGGCGGCCACCACGTGTAAAGGCCCTGTAAAGAGGAGAGACAAAGACAAAACTCCCAAGAAGGGTGTGAGCTCACAAAGAGAGAGCCCAGAGAGAGAGAGAGAGAGAGAGAGAGAGAGAGAGAGAGAGAGAGAGAGAGAGAGAGAGAGAGAGAGAGAGAGAGAGAGAGAGAGAGGCAGGCTGGTTTTATACCCCTGCAACTCAGACCTCCCACTATTATGGGAAGCAAGAAGGGTCAAATGCCTTTAGGTAATTTCTCCCAGCACCTCACCTAGGCCCTATTATATGCTAATGTTTTGAGCCAAGATCTGCCTGGAAATGCCTTATAGGGTAGAGAAGGGGGTTTCTGAGATGGCATGTCTCTGTACCAAAGACTAATACTAATGCCAGTTAAATATTTCTCCAAGCCTTCACAAGAGTCTCGGCTACTTCACGGTAGTTTTGTATTTTAGTTGCCTTTTGAATTATCAGGGAGCCATGCTTGCTTGCTTGGAGGCAAACAGCATTTCTCTCTGGTCTAATTACTTAGAGATCCAATGTGGCCAGGCAAATATGCTGGTAAGATCTAGCTAGTCCCACGATGATTGTGGTAGCATGAGAGAATATTTATACCAGCCAATATAGAATACATGGTCCGATAAACTGCCACATTTAGACTACCCCCTACCTATGAAGTGACCTGCAGGAGGCAATCCAGGACAGATGCAGAGGTTCTTAGAGGAGTCCTGCAACAACCACCTAACAGGTTGTATGGAAATGTTACTGGTGCCCACTCAAGCAAATTTATGAACAATGGGAAGAAAAGTGATACAAGTGAAATTTTAAATAAAATATCTTTTGAGGAGGTTCCCTTGTGGTGCTAATGAATATGAAGGCTGCTCCTAATTACTCCTGCCAAATATGGTGGAGATTTAATACAAGGACCCAAGAACTCTGTGCTGCCTGGACCACTGTCAGCTACCAAAGATTAGCTGGTCCACTCCTGCAGTCTTCAGTACCCTATAGACTATACCCAGTGATGCTAAGAGGACAATTTGGTGTTGGGTTATACTAGTCGCAAGTAAAGAATTAGCTTAACCCCTTATGTTGACTTTCTGTCCTGTGATAAATTTTCATGTAACATTTGAACAAGGGGCATATATCTGTATTATTTTTTCTTATAGGATGACAAATGCTTGGGTTTCTGGACCCAGCTTGGTTTTATTTAGGAGCTCTCAGGACTGAAGCAATTTCAGTGATATTTCTATGCAGATACTCCAGCGCCAACTTTTCTCAACACCCCCTTTCTGCCTGTCCACTCCCCTGCTGACACCCAGATCTTTGACCAGAGTCACACCAAAGAGATCCAGGACAATATTGAGAATAAAGAACTGCTGGTATCTTAGTACTATTGTTCTATGTCCAGTTTGCTTCCCCTATCACCCCCACAATGGTTACTGTGGCCAGCCAGGATTAGAGGAGGGAGGCTCATGATTTATTATCAGGTGTTAAGGAGATAGAAAAAGAAAGAAAGAAAGAAAGAAAGAAAGAGAGAAAGAAAGAAAGAAAGAAAGAAAGAAAGAAAGAAAAGAAAGAAAGAAAGAAAGAAAGAAAGAAAGAAAGAAAGAAAGAAAGAAAGAAAGAAAGATATCTATATCTACCCATCTATATCCCAAACCAAAATTTATATTTTGGTTAGGGGAACCAAACATAGCTGTACTCAGTTTCCTCCTGGCTCTGTGCTCAGGGATCACTCTTTACTGTTTCTTTTTTTTTGTTTTTGTCTTTGGTTTTTTGGAGTCATACCCACAATGATCAGGGGTTGCTCCTGGCTTTGCACTCAGGAATTACTCCTGGCAGTGCTCTGGGACCATATGGGATGCTGGGCATTGAACCTGGGTCAGCCTCGTGCTAGGCAAATGCCTTACCCACTGGGTATTGCTCTGGCCCCACAGGGGTCTATCTCTCTTATTATGATTCAGGAGAACATATGCAATGTCTGGGATCAAACCAATATCAGCTACATAAGGCAAGTCCTTGCATCCAGTACTATCTCTCTGGTTCCTACTTGTCAGATATTTAGTGACTGATACCAATTATTGGTTACTGGTTGACCATGAATTTGAGTCTAATCCAGGCCCCATCACTTGATAGCTATGTGGCCTTGAGAAGTCATTTCATCTCTACATGGGAATGACAGTACCTGTCATAGGGTTGATGTACAGATTTCATGTGCTACAAATAAACAGCAATGCTTCTGTCCTAGCAAGAAGTCAGAGGAACCCCCACACCATGAGGTCAGTCATTCTCAACATCTGGACTCCACAGCTCCTCAGAGCTCCACCCAAGAGAAAAGCTGATCTCCTCCTCGTTGAGGTTCATCAATAATTGCACAAGATGAGAGCCTACTACTGAGAGTGTACCACTTACATGCAGAACCTGGCAAGCTAGTCATGTTGTATTTGATATGCCAAAACCCAATAATAATTATAGACCTCATTCCCATGACCTGAAGGAATGGTTTGAGGCTCTTCGTGTTCCTGGAGCAAGCAGATGCCCTTGGGCTACACTTGCTTGCTATATGGAGATGTTACTGGTGCCCACTAGAGCAAATAGATGAACAATGGGAAGACAAGTTATACAAGTGAAGTGATAGAGGATGACAAAAATCAATCCTCAATGAATAATAATTTGTTGGGTCCAGAGAGATACCTTATGTGTTCTATGTGCCTATCATATGCAAACCCTGAGTTCTATTTTCAGAACACCACACCCATCCAAGCATACTGGGGTCCAAAGCACCACTGAGTGTGGCCATTATAAAATTAATGAAAACGATTTTTTGCTAGAAAAATAAACTTTAATTTTATAGTTGCTTATCTCTGCCCAATTAAATACACTTCAGATGCTGAAAATTTTCTTCTTTCTACCTGCAGCTTCCTATCTTATGCCAGAATATGTATAACCCCTGGCAAAACTCAAAGAGCTTATTTTTATGGTAAAAAGGAATTTGAAAGGCATTTTCTGCTTCAATTATTGTTCCTCAAGTAGTTGTTTCATAGCGCACTATGTATTTGTATTCAGTAGCACTGGTCTATTTGCTTCAAAGGATCATTATGCAATAGAGTTAAAAACAACACCAACAAAACAAGCAATATAACTGTCTTCAGGCTCTGAGACTTCCATGCCTGGAGATCAGCAAAATATTTGTTGACAATGACTGTAAGGTAACTTCTTGAATCAATTTTCTTTTTTTCCCTTATTCTTTTTTTTCCCTAGAGGTTGGGGGGAAGCACAGCCAGTGGCACTCAGGGCCTGCTCCTAGTGTTAATGTTGAGTGAACCCAGGACTTCTACACGCAAAAAATAGCACTCCAGTCCACTGAATTATATCCCTGGTCCCTGGACTAATTTTTGACTCATAAAAACTTAGAATCTGTATGAAGACTTGGCAGCTCAGAAAAGAAATTTTTCTGTTACCTATCTTATTGGTAATGTTTTAATTTTGGTCTCAGTAATATTCTTTCATGACACCTGATACTTTTTTCTTAATTCTTTCAAAAATATGCATAAATAGTATGCATCTCATTCCCATTGCTTTATCTCATAGACTTCTCAGGAGAGGAAGAACCTAGTTTTAGAAACTATTACCTTATTCCTTATATACAAGTATATAGGAGGCATATATATTTTCTTATCAACTTGATTTCATATAATCTCATTTATCTCCATGCAAAAAATTCTATTTACACTCCCACACTCTCTTTTATTTTGAAGACACATCCTGTGGTGCTCAGGGCTTACTCCTGGCTCTGTGCTAATGGACCACTCCTGGTCATGTTAAGGGGACAGTGTCTGAGATTGAACTGGAGTGGCCACATGCAAGTCAAGTGCCTTAACTCTTGCACTATTTGCAATTTCAAAGGAAATATTTTTATTCTCTAAAACCGATTTAGTTTTGTATCCATGGAAACTAGATTCTTGCAATGAATCTAGAACTTTGGCAGTGATTTTACTCATTGTTACTCAAATGAGCCATTGCTATAATAGCTTGTATATATGTTGCTTTTCCTAAAAAGCAGAAGCTGCTGCTTTTCCACCCTTTTGTTTTTGGTCACTTTTCCTATGTAGGACATTCAGGTTAACGTTCTTTGTGAGTGAGGAGATGGTTTTGAAATCTGCTCCAGTTTTTCAGTTCTAGGGCAAGTTCTGGCTCTGGTTTTATTGCTTTACTCTCTCTGTAGTCACTGTGTATATAAATTATCTTAACAAATAATCATATAAAATGATGTGAAATACTGTATTAAGAATTTTTGGTGAGTCATATTTTATTGTAGATAATGGAGATATAAAAATATTAATATAGTTCCCAAGCATGGGGATATAATGATACAGAAGATACAAATGAAAAAATAGGTCATTTGAAAGAATATGACATATCAATAAAACATGCAAAATGATAAAGAATGTGAATAAATAAACCACAGTTGAAGTAAATAAATTTAGCTAAACTTCCCAGAACGTAATAGAAAGTAAACAATTCAACTGAAATTTTGCTGCTATGTGGTGGTTTGAAAATACATTTGAAAATATACCTGCAATTAAAAAATTCTCCAATTATGATTTTGTATTTAAGGTCTTTCTACTGAAGTGAGTTTTGACTATATTTTTCTGAACAGAATTTGGTGGAAGTAAAACTTTTTGATAATTCAGTCATAAAAATGGGGAGGGGCAGAATAATAGAACTGCCAATACTTCACAGTCACATGCAAGACAAATGCCTTCACTTGTCTTGCATGTGACTGAGTACCTGATCCTGGTTTTATCTCAGGCATACCATTGCACAGTGCTAAGAATACATCCTTAGCACAACTAACTGGGTGTGACCAAAATCCAAAAAAGAAACTGATCAAAGTCATAAAAAATGTTCTGCTTTGTTTATAGACTACATTCTAGAATCCCAAGCATCCAGGAAGAAATCCAAGTTAGCACTGTAAGGGAATTTTCTAGAGAATCCTTGAACCTACATGAAATGAAGAGATGGTTGACTATGCCCAGATGATCTAACCTCTGTAGTGTTCCACTCAGAATTTAATACAAATAAGTGAGATTTCCATCCAGAAATACTTAACAGATCCTCTTCAAGAAATCATAGACATAAGAAGCCATGTTTAAAAAATTTTTACTGAATCACCATGAGATACACAGTTCACTGTATCACTGTCTTCCACTGTTCATCGATTTGCTCGAGTGGGCACTAGTAACATCTCCATTAGTCCTGTCACAAGCAAGTGCAACCCAAGGGCATCTACTTGCTACAGGGACAGGAGGAGCCCGAAACCATTGTTCAGGTTATGGAACTGAGGTCCATAATAGTTACTAGTCTTTGGCATAAAAAGTAAATAAAACACAGTAGCTTGCCAGGCTTTACCGTGTAGGTGGTATAGTCTCAGAAGGCTCTCAACCCGAGCATTTACTGATGAAACTTAAGGGGAAGATCAGGTTTTCTCTTGGATGGAGCTCTGTGGAACTATGGGGTCTGGTATTGAGAATGATTAACTGCATGATGTGTGGTTTGCTCTGGCTTCTTGCCAGGCTTGTTGGTATCAGTTAAAATGTTTATAACTGTTTACTAGTATAAATGTGAAAGAAATTGGGAAGAACCTTATGCAAAATTCAGTATCCTATAAAAATATAGTAGCCTGTGGCCACACGCTTAGGGACATGTGGCCGCGTGCTAAGGGACTGGCATGGGTGGGTCTCTCTCTCTTCTGCGGGCAACTGGCATGGAGGGGGGGGAAAGGGCAGGGCCCCAAACTCCACTCCGAGTCCGGCCAGCATGGTCTCTCCCCGCTCATGCGAGCAAACCCTTGGAGCAATGCTGGACTCGGCCAGGGGATGGCGAAGCCCCTTACCGGAGGTCAGCTCCATGGGTTGCTTCCACATGGGACCGGCCGAGCAGTGCAGCTGTGGGTCTGAAGTGGATGGGTCTGGATCTCTTCCGGGGAGTTGTTTATGGTTTTCAGTCATCTGAAGTTCCAGTACTCATCCATTCACCAATGTACATTTCCTGCCATCAGTGTTCCCAGTTTCCCTCTTGGCCCTGCCCTAGTAACCAGCATCTGGAACTTTTCTTCTCTCTTGTTCCTTTTATTTATTATTTTTTTTATTGTTTTGCTTTTTGTGTCACACGGGCAACGTTCAAGGGTAACTCCTGACTCTTCACTAGGAAATTACTCCTGTCAGTCCTTGCAGGACCATATGGGATGCCAGGGATTGAACATGGGTCGGCCACGTGCCAGCAAATGCCCTACCCGCTGTTCTATGGCTCTGGTCCCCTATCTTTTTCCTTTTTAGGTACTGTGGCTTGCAACGCTGTTATTGAAAGGGTGTCAGGAATATCACTTTACCTCTTCTCACCACTCTGTTCTCGTCTACTGTGATCATTTCCAACTATCATTGTCATAGTGGTTCTTTCTTTGTCATAATTGCAGCCCCCAACAACACCCCTTTGTGACAAACTTCCTACTATGGACTGGTCATCTTGGCACTCACTTCTATTGTCTTTGGATATTATTTTCATACTATGTGTTTTATGTCCCACCAATGAATTCAATAATTCTATGTCTGTCCTTTTACTCTGACTCATTTCACTTGGCATGATACTTTCCTTGCCCATTAATATATAAAAAAATTTCGTGATTTAATTTTTCCTAACAACTGTGTAGTATTTGATTGTGTAGATTTAACCAGTGGTTTTTTATTTATTATTTTATTCTTGGGATGTTTGGGTTCGTTTCAATTCTGTCTATTGTAAATAGTGCTGCAATGAATATAGGAGTGCAGATAATGTCTGCATTGTGTTTTATGGTGTCAAGGAAATAAATTCAAGAATAGTATTGTTATGTGATTTCAATTTTTAATTTTTTGAGAAGTGTGCATGCTGTTTTTCCAAAAAGGCTGGACCAGTTGGAATCCCCACCAGCAGTGAATAAGAGTCCCTTTCTCTCTGCATCCATGACAACATGATTGTTCTTATTCTTTTGGATGTGTGCCAATCTCTGTGGAATGAGATGATATATCATTTTTGCTTTTAGTTTCATCTCCCTGATGATTAGTGATGTAGAGTATGTTTTCATGTTCTTTTGGCCACTTGTATTTCCATAAGGAAATTTCTTTTAATCTCTTCTCCCAAATTTTTTGATGGGGTTCCATTTTTTTTTCTTGTAAGGTTCTATCAGTTCCTTAGATACCTTGGATTTATCAACCCCTTATCAGGTAAGTGTTGGGCAAATAATTTCTTCTGTTCTATGGGCTGTCTTTGTATCCTGGTCATCAATTTCTTTGTGATTCAGAAGCTTCTAAGCTTAATGTATTCTCATTTGTTTAACTTTGCTTCTATTTATTGTCAGTGTTGTTTCATCCTTGAAGAAGCCTTTAATTCAATGTCATAAGCATTCTCCCTGTTTTCCTCCATGTACTGTATGGATTAAGGTCTAATATTAAGGACATATGTGCATGGTATTTGAAAGAGGTCTGAATTTGTTATTTATTTAGCTAGGAATCAGCTATCCAGTTTCCCCATAACCACTTGTTGAAGTGGCTTTTCTTGTTCCATTTCTTATTTCTTGCTTCTTTAGCAGAGATTAAATGATCATATATTTGAAGGTGTGTGTCAACCTTCAAATATAAACTTTAAACTTTATTCCATTGATCTAAGGGTCTGTCTTTCTTCTAAGGCCATGCTCTTTTAACTAGTATTGCTTTGTAGTACAGCTTGAAGTTGGTGAAAGTGATGATTTTAATCTTTTTCCCACTGAATTATATAGTTATTCAAGGTAATTCATTGCTTCATATGTATTTCAGGAGTGTTTTATCTATTTCTTTGAAATATGACATGAGTATCCTTATAAGTACTGCATTGAAGCTGTAAAATGCTTTAGAGAGTATTGCAATTTTAATGATATTTATTTTTCCAATCTATGAGTAGGGGATGTGTTTCCATTTCCTCACGTCTTAGCATATTTCTTGAAATAGTGTTTTATAGTATCCATTGTATAGGTCTTTCGCCTCTTTACTTAGGTTGACTCTAAGGTACTTTGTTTTATGAGGCAAAATTGTGAACGGCTTGGTTTTTTAAAAATAACTCTATATTCTTCCATATTAGCACATTGGAAAGCCATGAACTTTTGCCTATTAATTTTCATATTAATCTATTGCTTCTAGGAGCTTTTTTGCAGAGTATTTAGGCTTTGCTAAATATATTATTATGTCATCTGTAAATGGTAAGACCATGACTTCTTTTCCTGTCTGGATAGCTTGATATTTTTTTTCCTGCCTAATTACACACATGAGTACTTTCAGTGCTATATTGAATAGAAGTGGCAAGAGTGGGCAACATTTTCTTGTACCTTAGTGGGAAGGTTTTAGTTTTCCCATTAAGTATATTATTCGCTGTGGGCTTTGTGGTAAATTGCTTTACTATACTGAGGAAATTTCTTCAATTTCCATTTTATTGAGAGCTTTCATTATGAATGGTGCTGTATTTTGTCAAATGCTTTATCTGCTCTATTTAGATGGTGGTAAAGTGTTTTTATTTATTGGTATGGTATATTATGTTGATTGACTTGCTTATGTTGCATCATTCTTGAATCCCGGATGAATTCTTTTTGGTCATGGTGTATGATCTTTATGATGAGCTATTGGATTATATTGGATAGTATTTTGTTGAGGATCTTTGCATCTGTGTTCACCAAGGATATGGTGCCATGGCGATTTTTTGTGTTATCTTGACTTTTGGTATCTTGGCTTTTCCTACAATTTACTGGAGGAATCTGAAAAGGGTTGGCAGTATGTTTTTTCTAAAGTTTTGAAATAATTCACTAGTGAAACTATCTGGGCCTTTGGTTTTGTTTTTGGATAGATTGCCTTTTTTTATTTATTTGAAAATGATATGTTTGTTGAACTGTCCTTTTATTTGGTTCAGCAATAGGAGGTTACAGGAGTTAATAAAATGGTTCTTATAGGTTCTCTCATTTCATAGCATATGGATTCTCAAAATAATTTCTGATAAACCTTAACATTTCTCTGGTGTCTCTTGTGACATCCCTTCTTTTACTACTGATTAAGTTTATTAGGTTTCTCCCTTTCTCTTTATTTGTGAGTCTTGCTAGTGGGTAATCATATTTATTTTTTTCAAAGAACAAGTTTTAGTTTCATTGTTCTTTTGAACTGCTTTCTGATTCTACTTCATTGATTTCTTCTCTAAGTTTTACTATTTCCTTCCTTCTGACTGATTTGCTCTCCTTTGAATTTTCTAGTTTCTAAATTGTGAAGTTAAGTAATTAATGTGAATTTTTTATTACTTTTTGATGAGTGCTTGCATAGCTATGAACTTTTGTCTTAACACTGCTTTTGCTGTATTTCACAAGTAGGTAGGTAGTGTCCCCATTCTCATTTGTTTCCATGAATCTTTTAATTTTATCTTTGGTTTCCTATCTGGCTCACTGGTAGTTTAGTAATGAACTAGTTAATTTATAGGAACTTGAGTTGTTTCTCCATTTCTGTTTGTGATTAACTTCTACTTTCAGTGTATCGTGGTGTAAGAGGATACTTGATATGATTTTTTATTCTCTTGACATTGACATTTTATGTCCCAGGCTGTGTTCTATCCTGGATAATGTCCTTCATGTATCAGAGAATAATGTGTACTCAACTTTTTGAGATGAAAAGCCCTATTTATACCTACTAAAACCCCCTATTCGATTTTTAACTTAAAAACTATATTTTATAACTAAACTTCAATCTAGCTGATAATTTAAGGGAGTGGTGCCAAAGTCTCCAACTACTGCTGTGTTGCTCTCAATGTCTTTCTTTAAGTCTATTAATCTTTATTTATATATTTTCTTGGTTCTTTGAAACCATGCACAAGCGGTGGCGTTGGTGTCCTTGTCAACACAAACATGGCCATCAACATTGATTCATTTGAATGCCTAACAAACTGGATAGGACAATTACACTTGAAGAGATGTGGCCTACTGCCAGCAATTGCTATATTCATTGTCTACGCAACAACATCCACATACAAGGAAGATGAAATTGAGAAATTCTACATGGAACTGGAGGAGGTCTATAAAAAAGATCACACCTTCTACAGGATCATAGTCGGTGATTTTAATGCCAAGATAGAACCGAGAAGATCAGCTGAAAAAATTCCACATCGGGACCCATGGCCTAGAATGGAGCGAACAGGGTAAGAGACTATCTGAGTTCATCATGTCCACCAAGATCATTCATGGGAACTCACAGTTCCAGAAGGCTGAAGCGAAACGTTGGACATGGGAATCTCCTGGTGGACAGTTCCACAATGAAATTGACCACATCATCTTCAATCGACGGTTTTGTCTGACCGATGTAGCTGTTGTCCCCAAATTCCAAACAGGATCGGACCACCGTCTCCTTCGTGCAAAATTCTACTTCCTGCAACGTGGAGAAAAGGCTGCAAAGTTTAAGAAGAGAACTCCCAGAACGACCACCAACTGGGAACTCTTTGGCTCATTGCAGCAACATGGGAAGATAACCATCATTGATGACATCGATGAAATACAACCAACTGGTTCAGCACCTCTGTGATTGTGCAAAGAATGCCGAGAGAGAGAGAGAAAGACACAAAAGGATGCCTGTCTTCAGAAACTCTCGAGCTCATTTGCCAATGTTGCAAGGCGTGAGCCTCAGGCGACCAAATGCTAATGTCCAAGCTTGCAAAGTGGTGCAGAGAAGCGATAAAAGAAGACCTCAAAGACAGAAGAGCAGAAATACTGGAAGATGCAGCAGAAGCCGGGAAAAGCATTTGAAATGCCCGCCTGTCCTTCGCCAAGATGACTGCCCTCCAACATCCTGATGGATCTATCACATCTTCCAGAAAGGCAATGGAGAAGATTATCCAGGACTTCTACTCAGATCTCTTTGATAGCCACTTCCACCTGCCCACATACCAAATTCTGCAGGATGGAGATGTCATTCCCAACGTTCTCCCTTCTGAAATATGACATGCCATTTCGTCAGTAAAGAAGGGAACAGCACCAGACCCAGACAAAAGTCAGACCCGAACACCTGAAGAATCTGCTGTCGGTACTCATCAATACACTAGCTCAGCTCTTCACATGCTACCTGTCTGAATGCAAGGTGCCCTCCCAATGGAAAACCAGCAGACAGTTCTACTGTTCAAGAAGGGAGACATTCACAATATTGGCAACTATCGCCCCACCTGCCTGTTGTCCATCATCTACAAGCTGTTTACACGAGTCATCCTGAACAGGATTGGCAGAACACAAGATGAAGGACAACCATGTGAGCAAGCTGGCTTCTGGAAAGGATTCAACACAATCGACCATATCCACACATAACCAAGCTCATTGAGGTTTGTAGGGAGTACAAGATGCTGCTCTGTCTCACGTTCATTGATTTAAAGAAAGCTTTTGATTTTATGGAGACTGAAGCAGTCATTGAAGCCCTAGCCAAACAGGGCGTTCTACCCAATACATTAAGATCCTTCATGAGCTGTATTATAGATTCACCACCAGGTTCTCACCATTCTACAAGGGAAGTGATCATTGATGTCAAAAGAGGGGTTCCACAGGGTGATGCCATTTCACCAAAACTCTTCAGTGCCACTCTCGAGAAAATCATGCGACAATTAGAATGGGAAGGAATGGGAGTGAAGATAGATGTTCGGCAACTATACTACCTCCTCTTCGCTGATGACATCATTCTAATAACATGAACATTAGCCAAGCGGCACAAATGCTGGCTTACTTCGACTGAGAATGTGGAAAGATAGGTCTACAGCTGAATCTAATAAAACTATCTTTATGAAAAAATGAACTAGTTCCAGAGGCCCCATTCACTCTCAATGGAACAAACATCTCTGAATGCAGCAGTTATGTGTACCTAGGTCGAGAAATCAACATGATGAACAACCTAAAACCTGAGCTGTGTAGGGGGAAGAGAGTGGCCTGAAATGCCTTCAAAGGCATCGAAGAAATAGCTAAAAAGGACAAAGAACCTCCAGCTCTGGACACATCTCTTTGACTCCACTGTTCTCCCTGCATTAACATACGCCTCAGAGACCTGGGCCCTATGAAAGCAGATGAGAATGCTATTCGGGTCTCCCAGAGAGGAATCGAAAGAGTTATGCTTGGAATATCATGCCTCATTCAAGTGAGAGAAGGAATCCGGAGTTCTGACTTTCGTCACTGTTCCAGAATCAGGGACGCTGTCTCGTTTGTCAAGGCATCAAAAAAATCAGATGGGATGGACATGTAATGCGATTTGGATACAAATGCTGGACTAGAGCCTTTATCGACTGGATCCATCGGGATGTCAAAAGATCACGTGACCGCCCACCTACAAGATGGTCAGACTTCCTTGTCTTGACCCTGAAGGAATGGTTTGAGGCTCTTCATATTCCTGAATCAACTAGATGCCATTGGGCTATATTGGCACGTGATAGGGTCCAATGGAAATGTTACTTGTGCCCGCTCGAGTAATCAATGAAATACGGGATTCAATTGATCAAGTGATCAAGTGATCTTGGTTCTTTATTAGATGCTTAACATTTAGGAGTATGACTTCTTCATGATATACATATTCCTTGTTCATCAAGAAAAGTCAGCTCTTCATTTATTTTAAGCATTTTTACATCTTCTGTTGTCTGGAAGTTTTCTGCATTTCTTTGAGATACCTCCACAAAACAAATTCTCCTAGAACAATAATCCAATGCAGCAAAATGACAGATTACAAAGTCAGTACACAAAAAAATGGTCACATTTTTATAGACAAAGAGCAATCAGATGATAAAGCAATCAAGGAGTCTATCTCATTTAAAATAACATCCAAAAATATCAAGTATTTAGGAATTAGCTTTTCAAAAGAGATGGGAGAGCTATACCCTGATTCTGATTCTGACCTCAGCTGTTTCTAAGCCTTCTGTTGCAGTATACTGTCAGCCAAGAGCCTCTGCATCTGGTCTGGAGTTGCCTCCTGCAGTTCACTTTGTAGGTAGGAGGACAATTTGAATGTGGCATCTCATTTGACCATGTATTCTATATTGACTGGTATAAATATTTTCTCATATTGGCACAATTATCATGGGACTAGCTAGATCTTACTGGTATATTTGCCTGGCCACATGGGATCTCTTAAGTAATTAGACCAGAGGAAAATGCTGTTTGCCTCCAAGCAAACAAGCATGGCTCTCTGATAACTCGAAGGCAGATAAAATACGGAACAACCATGAAGTAAAGACGAGACTTTTGTGAAGGCTTGGAGAAATATTTAACTGGCTATAGAATATTCTTTGGTACAGATGCATGCCTTTGTATTCTGAGATAGAGTTCATCTCAGATGCCGCTGCTCCTCAACTCTACCTTGCAGGGTCACTTCCAAGGCAGATCTTGGCTCAGGAACATTCACATCTCAAAGGGCCTAGGTGAGGTCGTGGGAGAAATTCCCTGAGGGAATTTGAACCTGATGGCTTTCCACAGGAGTGGGAGGTCTGGATTGCAGGGATATAAAAACTAGCCTCTCTCTCTCTCTCTCTCTCTCTCTCTTCTTCTCTCTCTCTGTCTCTCTCTCTTTCTCTCTTACTCCCTTGCTTGCTTGCTCTTCTGTTTGTGCTCCCCTGCTTCCCTCTTCGCTGTCTCTTCTCTGCAAGGCCTTAATATGTGGTGGCAGCCATCTTGGCCTACACGTGGTCAGGGCCCAGCTGGGAACCCTAAATTCAGGGATTTCCTATTGCTGATTTGTATGCCAAAACTTGTGTAAGTAAAGCATTTTGAAACTTCTCTGTATTCTCGAGTCTTTCTCTGTCCACTGTCCACCGATCCCTGGGGCAAAAGGGCATCCCTGACCCTGCTCCTGGATTTTGTGTGGGGTGCCCCAGTGTTTCTGAAGCCTTCCAGTGAGTTTTTCATTTTACCTACCAAATTTTCCAGTTCTATTATTTCTTCTGATAGTATCCTCATTTCTGCAATCATATTTTCTTGTGTTTTATTTATTTTTGATTTTTTGTGTCATATCCAGTGGTACTCAGGTGTTACTCCTGGCTATGCACTCAGAAATTAATCCTGGTGGTGCTTGGGAGGCTATATGGGATACTGGAAATCAATCCTGGGTTGGTCACATGCAAAGTAAATGTCCTACCCTCTGTACTATTGCTCCGGCCCCCTATTTTGTGTTTTATTGATTGTCCAGTCCACCATCACCAGTTTCACTTGATCACTTGATCACTTGACATCCTGTTATTCATCAATTTGCTCAAGTGGGCACCGGTAGCATTTCCATTTGACCCTATCACATGCCAGTGTAGCACAATGGTATCTGGTTGCTTCAGGAATACGAAGAACCTCAAACTGTTCATTCAGGGTCTTGATGAAGAAGTCTGACCATCTTGTAGGTGGGCGGCCACATGATCTTTTGACATCCCATGGGATATAGTCAGTAATGGCTCTAGTCCAGCAGTCATCTCCAAATCGTATTACATGTCCAGCCCATCTGATTTTTGATGCTTTGGCAAACGAGACAGCATCCCTGACTCTGGATTGTCGATGGAGGTCAGAACTCTGGATTCCTTCTCTCACTTAAGTGAGGCGTGATATTCCAAGCATAGCTCTTTTGATTTCTCTTTGGGAGAACCGAATAGCATCCTCATCCTGCTTTTGTAAGGTCCAGGTCTCTGAGGCATATGTTAATGCAGGGAATGGTGGAGTCTAAGAGATGTGCCTGGAGCTGGAGGTTCTTTGTCCTTTTAGCTATTTCTTTGATGCTCCTGAAGGCATTCCAATCTGCTCTCTTCCTGTTGTGCAGCTCAGGTGCTAAGCATTCGCCATGTTGAGTTCTCGACCTAAGTACACATAACTGCTGCATTCAGAGATGTTTATTCCGTTGAGAGAGAATGGGTCTCTGGAACTAGTTCATTTTTCATGAACATTGTTTTGTTGAGAATCAGCTGTAGATCTATCTTCCACGTTCTCAGTCAAAGTCAGTTTATTCGAGATTATTAGAAATTCTCAACATTTCTTATCAAAATTCTTAACTGAAAACTTATACAGCTAGTTAGTACTGTTGAATTTTTTTGGCTGCTATATTCACTCATTAAGCCTAGTGAGATTTTATGTTGCTTTCCCATTGTGACATTTGCAGTTTGGAGTTGTTTCTTTTATGTTTGGTGTGGTGAGATAACTTGGATTAGGATGTATTTGTATTCTTATGGTGAGATGTAAAGTGATAAAAAGCAGCCACTTAGGGGCAGCATGCTTATTGGGTTGGGGATTCTGACCTGAGGGCAATTGACTAACCGGGTAACAAGTAGGGCACTTGATGCCATCGCTGCAATGCCTCAGTTTTCTGGGACCAAGAGAAAGATAACTATTGCTGGAAATTACCCCCAGACCCCTTTAGCACTGACTAAGAGACTCTCTCTCAAATACATTGTATTCCCTTTTCACGTAACTACAACTTCTCAACCTCCAAATCAAATTTCTCTCCTTGTAGTGAACTTTGTTTTAAGTATCTTGTTGTAATCTATCATAAAATTTTTTACTGTTGTCACATTTTTTATTTTATAGCCTATAAATTCACCATCTCAGTCTCCATACCCCCATACAACATAATGCTTATTGAAAAAATAAAATTTCAGTGAACAGCTTTGGGATGTCTCAAATTTAGTTGTTCTTGCGTGTAACTTGCTTTGTTAAGTAAATTGCTTAATCTCTCTCTGGCTCACTTTTCTCATATTTAAGTGGGACTATTTGTTGATTTAATCATTCAGGTTGCTTGCAAAATCCTAGTGCATAAAAAGGAAATTAATGCAAAAATTTAATTAAAATATTTTATTCAATTTAGAAACATTATATACCATGTGGAATTGCATGGATGACCAGTTTTCAGTTGCCTCTGGCTATAAGTAACTCTAAAACATAGTTTTTGAGAGACAGGAATTTGTTAGCCTTTGGTTTGGAAATTTTCATCTGTTCAGAATCTAATAGAAGTAGAAACAATAGAAGGTCTGGAGCTACTATTGCATATTGATCAAACAACAATAAATATATAGAGAATATATAGGGACATATGTGGGATCATAGGTAACCAAATGTATATATTGCATATATGTAGCAAGAGAAATGGAGAAAGAAATGCAATCTCTACAGATGGAACAGTTGTGGTTTCTTGCAGCATGGCTTCAGGGAAGTCAAATTGCCCACCTGCCAGTATGTAACTTCACTGCAAGTGATTCAACAAATAAGACAGTAGTGACTTTAATTCTTATAATCTAACTTTGTAGATATTATAGCCTCACTTTGTCCTATTCCCTTGGACAAAGCCTACTCAATTTTGAGAATAAACAAAGAGCAAGATACTGAAAGGAAAGTGTCATATTTGTTTACAATTTTAAAATAATGCCACATTTTGTTCTTCTTGTTGTAAACAATATAAGCAATATAAATATGTTTTTTCCATCCTAAGATCACAAACATTTTGTAAAATTAATATTTTAGGCTTGAACTTCAGGATCTCAACATCCAAATCAAATTCTGGGTCCTCTTCCCAGGTTTTGTGGACCAAGGTAAGTCCCAATAGTGGCTCTCAATTCCAGGACCTGCCATTACAAATCTTAATGTTGATCTTTGTGATCATATAAGGGGTCAAGGGTTAAAAACCTCCTCCTGTCCTATCACCTCTTATGCTACACACATTTCTAGCGTCTGTGTGACTGTTTAACTCCTTCAAAGCAACCAACTATAAGGGCTCATAGGTTCTGATACCTAAATTTTAATATATCCATGATTATCCTGTTATATAAATGGGAATAATTGTTCACCTGCATGGTTAGTGAAAAAGCACCTTTAATGGTACAGAAATTTTTGTATCAACAGATTATAAGTAGTAATCCCTTACTAATTAAAAGTAAATAATTGGGTATTTGAAGCTCAAATAGTAGCACCCTCGAATGGTTGGAACAATGGGGAAGCAAAGAAACCCACTCTCTCAGAACAGGACAGAAATCCTGACAAATCATTTAAATCACTGAGCTCAAATAAAGCCTCAAGCCTCAGAGCTCAAATAAAGACTTAAGCCTTATACAGTAGGAGCTCAAAGCAACTCTCCATACAGTGGCAATAGAAATAAAGCAATCAGTGGATGAAAAATTCAACCAGCTAACGGATAGAGTAATGCATATTAAAGTTCATGAAAATGGAATAGGAGGATTTAAAGAATTCAGTAGCAAGTCACAGAAACAGAATTCTGCATGCAGAAAACTGTCAGGGCTGTTGACAGAATACTAGCCATCAATAATGAAGGGGGCCAACAAAAGGTAAATAAATAAAAGACAATGTAAATTTCTTGGTAGATAATAACAAGATGAATAATCTTGGATTATAGGACTATCAGAAGGAGAAGAAAATAAGAAAGTAGAAGAGCAACTGGTGCAAAAATTATCAAGAGTTCCCTGGTCTCTGAAGAGAGGCTTCTGCAGATTCAAGAGGCTCAAAGAATACCAAACCAGACTAAAAACAAAATCAAGGCCTTAGTAATCAAATTTACAGAATCAAATGTGGGGCCAGAGCGATAGCACAGCGGGTAGGGTGCTTGCCTTGCATGCAGTCATAGGGTCTCCCAAGTTCTGCCAGGAGTTATTCCTGAGCAGAGAGGTAGGAGTAACCCCTGAGCATCCCTGGGTGTGACTCAAAAAGCAAAAATTAAAAAATCCAAAAAATATAGAATCAAATGACAAAGACAAAGACAGACTGTTTAAAGAAGACAACCTCCAAAACAAGGGAACAATATAAGAATCAAAAGAGAACTTGTGTATGATATACTACAAGTCAGAAAATAATGAAATAACATATTAAATGTACTGAATAAAAAAACTAAAGCCTAGAGCTCACTAGCCTACAAAGCTATCATTTAAATTTGATGGGGTTGTGGATAAGAACCTTTTTAGACAAAGAGCTGGCAGCATTTGCTACAACTAAATCATCCTGCATGAATTACTGAAAAGCTTCCTATAAAAGCAAATAGACTCTTACAAAAACAACTTGATTCCACACACATGTATACAAAAATGCTAACACAGACTCTTATATTTATATCCATAAGAGATATATATATCCATAGGTTTATATCCATAATCTTTCTTGACATCAATGAACTAAACACCCACTCCCCTATAAAAAGGTATATAGTGTAGCTGAATGAGCGAAAAGAAATCTATCCATTTTCTACCTACAGGAACACACCTAAACACACAGGATAATTGCAGACTCAAATGAAAAGATTAAAAAATAATCATATGATCCAATATCAGAACAATACCCTCACTCCCACTCCACACTCCAGCCCCTTGAAAACAATATGAAATACTATGGAGAGCTCTCAGTAAACTAAGAATTGAGTCAAAGTGTGAGCCAACAATTCACTCTTGGGCATCTTTCCTCAGAAAAAATTCATTAAAAATCATATTCAAACCATTATTTATTGCAGCACTAAGTATGATAGCTAAGATATGGAATTAATCTAGGTATCCTACAACAGATAAGTGGATTATGAGGATGTGGTATATACACAATGTAATGCTGTGCAGCTGCAAGGAATGATAAAATAATACAATTTGTTACAGATATCGTGTTGAGGGAAGTAAGCCAGAACAAGAAGGACAAATTCAACATGATCTAAATTATATGACACATATAGAAAACTGGATGAGAAAACATTATGTAGTAAAAGGGAGATGTCTAGATCATAGACTGTAATGGAAGGAAGACAGAGAAGAAATTGCTGGATGCCCCTTTGGTCTTCTATAATGAATGAAATGTAGTTATAGATAGTTAAAAGCTATTATGATTCTGTCTAGGGTGGGTATAAATAGCCTCAAGACAGAATTCCAGTGTGCTTGGTGCCTGGGCCTGAGGGTCAGATAGCCAGGGTGAGAACCAGGGCTGCTGGGACAGCCTGAAAGACAAAGGACCTGAAGAGAGGTCTTGAAGAAGAGAAAGACAAAGAGAAAGAGCAACAGATAAAGAAACAGAGAAACTAAGAGAAAAAGATAGAGAAACAGAGACAAGTCAAAGAAACAGATAGAGAAAGACAGAGAGAAATGAAGAGAGAGAAGAAAGAAAAGAGAGGCCCTGAAGAGAGAGGAATGAGAGGGGTCCCGAGAAAAGAGATCCTGAGAGAGAGACAGAGAGAGACAGAGAGAGAGAGAGAGGTCCTGAAGAGGGAGGTCCTATCAGAGGGAGGTCCTGTCAGAAAGAGGTCCTGTCAGAGAGAGGTCCTGTCAGAGAGAGGTCTGCTGGAAGAGAGAGGTCAGTTAAGAAGAGAGATTAAGAGGAAGGATCTGCTGAGAGGAGAGATTAAGGGCCAAGGTCCCTCGAATGAGATGGAATGAGTGAGAGAAGAGAGATTAAAAGAAGATAAAACATAAGAGATTAAAAGGAGAAAGCGATATACTTTCAAGAGCCTGTGGTCTTGTTCCTTTATCCATTGGTTGGGGAGAATGGTCACCAGTCCTTGATTTGGCTGGAGCTTATTAGATTGTGAGTAATGTCAGGGACACTGGCATCTGCTGCTTTGGATATCCTATGCCTTGAATCCTGTTGGTGACCCCACTGACCTCTGGGGTCCCCCTTACTCTCCTTTACATCTAGATCATAGGTTGTATAGGGAGGAGGACAGAGAAGGAAAGAAATAAAGGGGGAAGAAAGAAGATAAGAAAGGGAAGTCATGGGAGGACATGGGTCAGGGGCATCAGGAATACTTGTGATATGGGCAGAATGGTATTGCTATGTATCCAGAGCACAGGCTCAACAAAACAGAAAACTACAACCACTGAACTTTAAAATGTGCCTGAGAAGGTGGAAGAAGGGTGCTATTTTTAAAAATATTTTATTATACTACCATGAGTTATACAATTACAAAGATGCTCATAAGATGTTCATATTTGGGTTTCGATCATACAGTGCTCCAGCACCCATCCCTCCACCAGTGCCCATTTCCAACCACCAATGTCCCCAATTCCCTCCCCCTTCCCTAGCCTGCGTCTATGACAGGTTCTTTTTTCTTTCTCTTTCTCTCTCTCTTTCTCTTTTTCCTTCCCATCCACATTGTGGATTACAATATATACATTAAGAGGTTGTCATGTGTATCTTTTTGCCTGCATTTAATGCTTAGTTCTAGGTTGGTATTAGCACTTTCAACAAATATTAGCACACACTGTTCCATTCTCTCTCTTACCTAGCCTCTGACTCCCACACGTTTGTGATAATTTCCACCGAAAGATGCTATTTTGGATGGTGGGAAGACTTGAAAACACTGGTAGGGGAAGGTGACTCTGGTGGTGGAATTGGTGTTGGAATATTTGATGCATAAAACTCAACTATCAATAACTTAGTAATCACTGTTCTTTAACAAAATTAATCTTAAAAATCAAATTCAAGTATAGAAGATGCCATTCACTGGGCACAATTCTTAGTGTAATGTTTCTCTCAATTTATGTAATGTAATAAATCTAATTTATTTATGTAATGTGTCACTCAATTTAGGAAATTGAGTGACAAACGTTATATGTCCCATATACCCAACGCAATTATGGCAGAATAATCATTATAGATACTCCAGATAAAAAAAATGGGTGGAAAAGAAGTTCATAGAAATCCCTAGTCTGGCAATTCTGAGAAATCCAGCTAGAAACATGTTGCCAGTTGCTTAAGGTCCAAACTTATTTCCAGAAGGAATGACACTTTGTGGTTCTTGGCTTTTCTACTAAAATTTTGATTTTATTGTAAGTCATTTATATTTTTCCTTGGAAACTAACTTGTGTTCATCTGAGTAATTTAGTCAGTCTCCTTATGCCCATATGTCTTTAAAAATTAAAGTCTGATTTTTAAATTTGTTTTGCTTTTCCCAATGCACTTCAAGGTAATGCATTATTTTAAAACATTTTTGTTCAATTTTTGAATATTATTGAATAATTTGTTTCAGACAAACCGGACAAATATGCTTAGAGTAAAACTTTTTTGTTTTTGTTTCAGACAAACCGGACAAATATGCTTAGAGTAAAACTTCCCTATATTGGCTTGTGAGATTTTGTTGTAAACTTTAATGGAAATTTATGTCCTTAGATTGTTAGAGTGCTAGGAAAACTGGACAACTACATGTAAAAAAATGAATTCAGACCTCTTTGCAATGCCATGCACAAGTCAGATTAAAATGGATTAAAGATCTGAATATAAGACCTGAATCCATAAAGTACATTTAGAAAAACATAGGCAAAATACTTCACAACATTGAAGCTAAAGGCATCTTCAAAGATGAACCACCACTGACAAAACAAGTGAAAGCAAGGATAAACCACTGGGACTTGTATCACTTGTATCACTTGTCTTCCCACAGAGCATCGATTTGCTCGAGCGGGCACCAGTAACATCTCAATACATCCTGTCACATGCAAGATAGCCCAAGGGCATCTACCTGCTCCAGGAACATAAAGAGCCTCAAACCATTCCATCAAGTCATGGGAATGTAAAATTGTTACTGGTATTCAGCATGTCAACTATGACACAGGTTGCTTGCCAGGCTCTGCCATGTGGATAGGATACTCTTGTAATCAACTCAAAACTCAACTGGGACTACATAAACTAAAAAGCTCCTGCACTTCAAAAGAAATGGTAACCAAGGTTCAAAGACAACTCATGGAGTGGGAAAGAATATTTACCCAATGCCCATCTGATAAGGGGTCATATCCAAGCTATGTAAGGCACTGGTAGAACTTTACAAGAAAAAAACCCTAGCCAACCCCATAAAAAATGGGGAGAAGAATTGAACAGAAACTTCCTCAAAGAAGAAATTCAAATGACCAAAATGCATATGAAAAATTGCTCTTCATCACTAACATCAAGGAAGTGCAAATCAAAACAACAATGAGACATCATCTCACACCACAGAGACTGGTATGTATCCAAGGGAGAAAGAGCAACCACTGCTGGTGCTGATGCAAGGAGAAAGGGACTCTAATCCGTTAGTGGGAATGTCAACTGGAAAACAATATGGGCATTCCTACAAAAACTAGAAATTGAGTTCACATTTGACCCAGCAATACTACTCCTGGGAATATGCCCAGTGGGCCCAAAATACAAAGCAGACACACCATCTGCACTTCCATGTTCATAACAACACTATCCACAATAGCCAGAATATGGAAATAACATGAGTGCCAAGAACAGACAAATGGATAAAGAAACTGCGATATATCTACACAGTGGAATACTATGCAAATTTTAGGAAAAATGAAGTTATGAAATTTGCCTATAAATGGATGGACATGGACACCATATGATGAGTGAAATTAGTCAGAAGGTAAAGGATATAGAATGACTGCATTCATTTGCAGGATATAAAAAATGTATGAGATCAATATCCAAGGCTATGTAAAACAGGGACCAGGAGGACTTGTCAATGGTTAGAATCTACCACAAGTGTGTGTGGGATAAAGCTTAGGTAAGATAGAAAAGGGAGGGGAATGTCAATAATTGTTGGAAATGGTAATGCCAGTTCAATGGTGAGTTTTAATCTGCCATTCCCATTTCACACATTTAGTAAAACACTGGTATCTATTTATATCCTATTAATGAATGCAGTTAGACGTGTTTTAGCTGATACCAGTTAGCCTGGCAAGAAACCAGAGCAAACTACACATCATGCAGTTAGTCATTCTCAACATCCAGACTCCATAGTTCCACAGAGCTCCGTCCAAGAGAAAACCTTATCTTCCCCCTTTAAGTTTCATCAGTAAATGCTCGGGTTGAGAGCCTTCTATTGAGACTACACCACCTACACGGTAAAACCTGGCAAGCTACCGTGTTTTATTTACTTTTTATGCCAAAGACTAGTAACTATTATGGACCTCAGTTCCATAACCTGAAGAATGGTTTTGGGCTCCTCCTATCCCTGTAGCAAGTAGATGCCCTTGGGTTGCACTTGCTTGTGACAGGACTAATGGAAATGTTACTAGTGCCAACTCGAAAAAATTGATGAACAATGGGAAGACAGTGATACAGTGATACAATGTTTTGGATTTATGACGGTAACACTCACCCATATTACCAGTATAAATGGAGCATTGATAACTCTTCACCCATTACTTCCAGTTCTCTTCTTCATCCTTGATTTATTTCCTTCTCTGTCCTTTCTAAACTCTGGAGTAAAGGGTTACCTAAGTATACTGCTCTTACTATGTTTCCTCACCCAGTATTCCAATATAAGGATAAGTGAGCTCATGCTGTATTTGTATTTCTTTTTTTTAAATTTTTTTAAATTATACCACCATGCTTTATACAATTACAAAAATGTTCATGATTTGGTTTCAGTCATACATTGTTCCAACACCTGCCCCTCAATTAGTGCCTTAATCCCACCCCCCAATGGCTTTAAATTCCCTCCACCCTCCCCCAGTCTGCCTCTATCACAGCACTTTTCATTTTCTTCTCTCTGTCTCTGTGTCTCTCTGTCTCGGCTCTCTCTCTTCACTTATACATTGTGGCTTGCTGTACAGACATTTAGGGATTATTATGTAAATCCCTTTGTGTGCATTCAATGCTCAGTTCTAGTCTGAGGTTAACATCTCCCACAATTAGTAGAACACTGGTATATATTTATATCCCATTAATGAATGCAGTCATTCTATATCTGTCCTTTTCCTTCTGACTAATTTCACTCGAATGATGGTCACCATGTTCACCCATTTGCCCATAAATTTCATGACTTTATCATCTTTTCTGACAGCTGCTTAGTATTCCATTGCGTAGATGTACCATACTTTCTTTATCCAATCTTCTGTTCTCAGGCACTTAGGTTATTTCCAGATTCTGGTTATCGTGAATAGAGCTGTGATGAATACAGAAGTGCAAATAGTGTTTCTGCTGTGTGTTTTTGAGTCTCCAAGGTATATTCCCAAAAAGTCATATTGCTGGGTCAAATGGGAGCTCAATATCTAGTTTTTGGAGCAATCCAAAAGGGCTGGGCCAGTAGGCTCCCCCACCAACAGTGGATGAGAGTCCCTTTGTCCCTGCATCCACTCCAGCACCAGTTGTTCTGCTCTTTTGGATGTATGCCAGTCTCTGTGGTGTGAGATGATACCTAATTGTTGTTTTTATTTGCGTCTCCCTGATGATTAATGATGAAGAACACTTTTTAATATGCCATTTTGCATTCAAATTTCTTCTTTTTGGAAGTTTTTGTTTATTTCTTCACTCCAGTTTTGATGGGGTTGGCTGTTTTCTTCTTGTAAAGTTCTACCAGTGCCTGATATATCATGGGTATTAACCTCTTATTAGATGGGTTTGGGATGAATATTTGTTTCCTGTCTGTGAGTTTTCTCTGTATCTTGGTCACCGTTTATTTGAGCTGTTTTTCAGTTTCATATAGTCTCATATGTTTATCTTTGTTCCCATTTGCTTTGTCAGTAGTGTTTCATCTTTGAAGATGCCTTTAGCTTCGATGTCGTAGGGCACTTTTCCTGTCTTTGATGTACTTTTTATAGATTCATATCTGATGTTGAGATATTTAACCATTTTGAACTGACTTTTGTGCATGGCGTTAGAAGGAGGTGTATGTTCATATTTTTATACATAACTGCCCAGTTTTCCTAGAACCATTTATTGAAGAGGCTTTCTTTGTTCCACTTAATATTTTTTGTTCCTTTATCAAAGATTAAGTGATCGTATATTTGAGTGTGTTTCAGGATATTCAGTTCTATTCTTAGGTCTACAAGTCTTGATCACTTGATCACTTGACATCCCATTATTCATCAATTTGCTCAAGCGGGCACCAGTAACATTTCCAAGTTATCTACAAGTCTATTTTTAGATAATTACTACTGCTTTGTAGTAGAGTTTGAGTTTGGGGAAAGTGATACCTCCCTCTTCTTTTCCCAAGGTTTACTTTAGCTATTCGTGGTTTTTTTTGAAATTCCATAAAAAATTTCAGGAGTGTTTGATCAATTTCTTTGAAGAATGTCATGGGTATCCTTATAGGGACAGCACTGAATCTGTATAAAGTTCAAGGGAGTAAGGCCATTTTGATAATGTTAATTCTCCCAATCCACGAGGAGGGAATGTGTCTACATTTCCTCAGATCTTTTATTTCTTGAAACAACGGTTTGTACTTTTCTTTGTACAGATCCTATACATTCTTAGTCAAACTGATTCCTAGGTATTTGATTTTCTCTGGAGCAATTGTTAATGTTATTGTTTCTTTAATATCCCTTTCTTCTCACTTGTTATTTGCATATAGAAAAGCCATTGACTTTTGGATATTGATATTGTACCTTGCCACTCTACTATAGGCATATATTATTTCTAGGAGTTTTTTTGGTAGAGATTTTAGGGTTCTCTAGGTATAATATCATGTCATCTTCAAATAATGACAGCTTGACTTCTTCCTTGCCTATCTGGATGCCCTTAATGTTCTTTTCTTCCCTGATTGCTATGGCAACTACTTCTAGTACTATATTGAATAGAAATGGCAAGAGTGGACAGCTTTGTCCTGTCCCTTATCTTAGGGGGAAGGCTTTCATTTATCCCCCATTGAGAATGGTGCTTGCTGTGGACTTGTGGTAGATGGCTTTGACTATAATGAGAAAGTTTCCTTCAATTCCCATTTTATGGAGTGTTTTTTTTTAATCATGAATAGGTATTGGATCTTGTCAAATGCTTTCTCTGCATCTATTATAATATAATTATATGGTTTTTACCCTCTTACTGATATGATGTATTATGTTGATGGACTTGCATATGTTGAATCATCCTTGCACTCCTGGGATGAATCCTACTTGGTCATGGTCTATAATCTTTTTGATGACTCTTTGGATTCTATTTGCTACTATTTTATTGGAGATCTTAGTATCTTTGTTCATCAGGGAGATTAGTCTGCATTCCTTTTTTGTGATTTCTTTGTCTGATTTGGGTATCAGGATGATATGTGCCTCATAGAAGCTATTTGGAAGTTTTTCCATTTCTTCAATTTTCAGAAAGAGCTTGAAAAGACTGGGAGTAGGTCCTCTTTAAAGGTTTGGTAGCATTCACTGGTGAATCTATCTGGGCATGGGCTTTAGTGTTTGGGAAGACTTTTTGAACACTGATTTCATCTTGTCGATGGTGATATATTTGTTTAGATATTCCATGTTTTCTTGTTTCAGTCTTGGGAGGCTATAGGAATTCAGGAGTTTGTCCATTTCTTCTAGGTTCTCTTGTTTTGTGGCATATAGACTCTCAATGTAATCACTGATGATATTTTGAATTTCTATGGCTTCTGTTGTGATGTACCCTTTTCACTTCTGATTCTATTTATTTGGTTTCACTCTTTCCCTTTCCTTGAGAGTCTTGCAAGTGGTTTGTCAATCTTGTTTATGTTTTCAAAAAACCAGCTCTAGGTTTTATTTGTCTTTTGGATTGTTTTTTTTGGAATTTCAGCTCGTTGATTTTGCTCTAAGTTTTATTATTTCTTTCTTCCTGCCTGGTTTGGGATTCTTTTGCTGGTCACTTTAAGATTTTAAGCTGTCAAGTTAGACTGTAGATGATGGCCCTTTCTTCTTGTCTGATGAATGCTTGCAGAGGTATGAACTTTCCTCTTAACACTGCTTTTGCTGTATGCAAAAGTTCTGATAGTTCATGTCTTCAGTCTCATTTGTTTCCCAGAAGTTTTGGAATTCCTCTTTGATTTCTTTTATGACCTCTTGGTTGTTCAGCAGTAAGCTATTTAGTTTCCAGGTGCTTGGTATGTCTCTTCAGTTTTTGTGTGATTAACTTCTATATTCAGTGCATCATGATCTGAAAAAATAGTTGACGCACTATTCTATCTTCTTGATTTTATGGAGCTTTTTTTTTGGCTTAGCATGTGATCTATATTGGGATATGTTCCATGTGCACTAGAGAAAATGAATATTTGGATTTTGAGGGATGAAATGCCCTGTATATATCTACTAACCCTCTTTCTTCCATTTCTTCCTTTAGTGCCAGTATTATCTTGGTGAGTTTCAGTCTTGTTGAGCTATCAAGAGTTGACAGAGCAGTGTTGAAGTCTCAACTACAATCGTGTTGCTGTCAGTGTCTTCTTTGAAGTCTATTAGCAGTTATTTTAGGTATTTTTCTGGCCCTTTCTTGGGTGCATATATGTTTAGGAGTGTGAATTCTTTGTGATATACATATCCTTTGTTTATTAAGAAGCAACCTTCACCGTCTCTTCTTACCTTTTTCAGCCTGAAGTCTAAGTTGTCGAATACTAGTCTGGTCACCCTGGCCTTTTTGCAGGGGTTGTTTGAGTGAAGGATTCTTCTCCAGCCTTTAATGTTGAGCCTGTCTTTGCTCCGATTGTTCATTTGTGTTTCTTGAAGGCAGAAAAATGTTGAGTTCAATTTTTTTGATCCATTTTGACACTCTGTTTCTTTTTTAAAATTTTTTTTTTATTATACCACCGTGAGACACACAATTACAAAGGTGTTCACAATTGGTTCTTGATAATGCAGTATTCCAGCACCCATCCCTCCACCAGTGCCCCATTTCCATCACCAATGTACCCCACCCCCCAGGATGCCTCAACAGCAGGTAGCCCCTGTTTTCTCTCTTTCTCTCTCTGTCTCTCTCTCTGTCTCTGCATCTCTCTCCCTCTTGTTTTACATTGTGGCTAGCCCTGCTGATATTTAGAGTTTATCACTTAAGTCTCTTTGTGTATATTCAACGGTGAGTTTTAATCTACCATTACCATTTCACACATTTAGTAAAACACTGGTATCTATTTATATCCTTTTAACGAATGCAGTCATTCTATATCTGTCCTTTTCCTTCTGACTAATTTCACTCAGCATGATAGTCTCCATGTCCATCCATTTGCAGGTAAATTTCATAATTTCATGTTTTCTGACAGCTACATAGTATTCCATAGTGTAGATGAACCACAGTTTCTTTAGCCAGTCCTCTGTTCTCGGGCATTTAGGTTGTTTACAGATTCTAGCTATAGTGAATAGTGCAGAGATGAATAAAGAAGTACAGATAGTGTTTCTGCTATGTGTTTTTCAGTCTCTCGGGTATATTCCCAGGAGTGATATTGCTGGATCAAATGGGAGCTCAATGTCTAGTTTTCGGAGGAATGCCCATATTGTTTTCCAAAAGGGGCTGGACCTGTTGGCACACCCACCAACAGTGGATGAGAGTCCCTTTTTTTCCCCACATCCCCACCAGCACCGGTTGTTCTTGCTGTTTTGGATGTGTGCCAGTCTCTGTGGTGTGAGATAGTACCTCATTGTTGTTTTGATTTGCATCTCCCTGATGATTAAAGCTGAAGAGCAATTTTTCATATGCCTTTTGGCCATTCGAATTTCTTCTTTTTTGGAAGCTTCTGTTCATTTTTTCTCCCCATTTAATGATGGGGTTGGCTGTTTTTTTCTTGTGAAGTGCTACCAGTGCCTGATATATACTGGATATTAACCCCTTGTCAGATGGGTATTGGGTGAATATCTGTTCCCACCCTGTGGATTGTCTTTGTATCTTGGCCACCGTTTCTTTTGAGGTGCAGAAGCTTTTCAATTTTATATAATCCCATTTGTTTATCTTTGCTTCCATTTGCTTGGTTAGTGGTGTGTCGTCTTTAAATATACTTTTAGTTTCGATGTCGTACAGCGTTTCTCCTATGTTTTCTTCGAGTACCTTATAGATTCATGTCTGATGGGGAGATCTATATTCCATTTTGATCTGACTTTTGCATGGCGTTAAAAGGAGGTCTAAATTCATTTTTTACACGTAGCTGCCCAGTTTTCCCAGCACCATTTGTTGAAGAGGCTTTCTTTTCTCCACTTAATATTTTTTTGCTCCTTTATCGAAGATTAAGTGGTTGTATATTTGAGAGTGTGTTTCAGGATATTCAGTTCTATTCCTTAGGTCTACGGGTCTGTCTCTATACCAATACCACACTGCCTTAATTACAACTGCTCTGTAGTAGAGCTTGAGGTTGGGGAAAGTGATACCTCCAATCTTCTTTTTCCCAAGGATTGCTTTAGCTATTCGTGGGGTTTATTATTCCATACAAATGTCAGGAGTGTTTGCTCAATTTCTTTGAAGAACATCATGGGTATCTTTATAGGGACTGCATTGAATCTGTATAAAGCTCTAGGGAGTATTACCATTTTGATCATGTTAATCCTTCCAATCCATGAGCAAGGAATGTGTCTCCATTTCCTCTGGTCTTCTTTTATTTCCTGAAGTAACGTTTTGTAGTTTTCTTTGTAGAGATCCTTTACATTCTTTGTCAAACTGATTCCTAGGTATTTGATTTTCTGCGGGACAATGTGAATGGGATAGTTTCTTTAATGTCCCTTCCTTTTCTTTCGCTGTTTGCATATAGGAAGGCCATTGACTTTTGGGTATTGATTTTGTAACCTGCCGCTCTACTATAGGAATGTATTATTTCTAGGAGCCTCTTGGTAGAGAGTTTTGGGTTTTCCAGGTATAATATCATGTCATCTGCAAATAGTGACAACTTGGCTTTTTACCTTCCTATCTGGATGCCCTTAATGTCTTTTTTCTTCCCTGATTGCTATGGCAAGTACTTCCAATACTATATTGAAAAAAAGTGGTGAGAGTGGGCAGTCTTGTCTTGTCCCTGATATTAAGGGGAAGGCTTTCAATTTTTCCCCCATTGAGAATGATGCTCGCTGTGGGCTTGTAGTAGATGGCCTGGATTATCTTGAGGAAGGTTCCTTCAATCCCCATTTTACGGAGAGCTTTTATCATAAAAGGGAGTTGAATCTTGTCAAATGCCTTCTCTGCATCTATTGATATGATCATATGGTTTTTATTTTTCTTTTTGTTGATATGATGTATTATGTTGATTGACTTGTGGATGTTAACCATCCTTGCATTCCCCGGGATGAATCCCACTTGGTCATGGTGTATAATCTTTTTGATGACTCTTTGGATTCTATTTGCTAGTATTTTGTTGAAGATCTTAGCATCTGTATTCATCAGGGAGATTGGTCTGTAGTTTTCCTTTTTTTGTGACATCTCTGTCTGCTTTGGGTATCAGGGTGATATGTGCCTCGTAAAAGCTATTTGGGAGTGTTTCTGTTTCTTCAATTTGCCGGAAGAGCTTAAAAAGAATTGGGAGTAGGTCCTCTTTAAAGGTTTTGTAGAATTCACTGGTGAATCCATCTGGACCTGGGCTTTTGTGTTTGGGGAGACTTTTTATTACCGATTCTATCTCCTCGATGGAGATAGGTTTGTTGAGGTATTCCAAATCTTCTTGTTGCAGACTTGGGAGGCTATAGGAATTCAGGAATTCGTCCATTTCCACTAGGTTCTCGGTGTTTCGTGGCATACAGGCTCTCATAGTAATCTCTGATGATGTTTCGAATTTCTGTGGTTTCTGTTGTGATTTCCCCGTTTTCATTTCTGATTCTATTTATTTGGGTTCTCTCTTTTCCTTTTCTTACAAGTCTTGCAAGTGTTTTGTAAATCTTATTTATTTTTTAAAAAGAACCAGCTTTTGGCTTCGTTGATCTTCTGGATTGTTTTTTGACATTCCAGCTCATTGATTTCTGCTCTAAGTTTTATTATTTCTTTCTTTCTGCTTGGGTTGTGCTCCTTTTTGTTGCTCACTCTCTAAGATCTTAAGTTGTGAGGTCAGACTGTTTGTGATCGCCTTTTCTTCTTTTCTGATGAATGCTTGAAGAGCTATGAACTTGCCTCTTAACACTGCTTTTGCTGTATCCCACAAGTTCTGGTAATTCGTTTCTTCAGTCTCATTTGTTTCCAGGAATCTTTGGATTTCCTCTTTGATTTCTTTTATGACTTGCTGGTTGTTCAGCAGTGAGCTGTTTAGTTTCCAGGTACTTGGTATTGGTCTCCGTTTTTGTGTACAATTAACTTCTATTTTCAGTGCCTCATGGTCTGAAAAAATAGTTGGCACAATTTCTATCTTCTTGATTTTATGGAGGTATGATTTATGGCTCAGCATGTGATCTATTTTGGATTATGTTTCATGTGCACTGGAGAAGAAAGTGTTTTCAGCTTTTTGGGGATGAAATGCCCTGTATATGTCTACCAGCCCTCTTTCTTCCATCTCTTCTTTTTACGGCCAGTATTTCCTTGGTAAGTTTCAATCTTGTTGATCTATCCAGGGTTGATAGAACAGTGTTGAAGTCTCCAACTACAATTGTGCTGCTGTCAATGTCTTCTTTGAAGTCTATTAGTAGTTGTTTTAGGTATTTTTGCGGCCCCTCGTTGGGTGCATATATGTTTAATAGCATGATTTCTTCCTGATATATTCATCCCTTTACTATTAAGAAGTGACCTTCATTGTCCCTTCTGAACTTCTTTAGCCTGCAGTTTATGTTGTCGGATACCAGTATGGCTACCCCAGCCCTTTTGGATGGGTTGTTTTGTGAAGGATTGTTTTCCACCCTTTTATTTTGAGCCTGTCTTTGCTCTGATTGTTCAGGTATGTTTCTTGAAGGCAGTAGAATGTCGGATTCAATTTTTTTGATCCATTTTGCCACTCTGTCTCTTAACTGGTGCATTTAGACCATTGACACTGAGAGAGATTACTGTCATGGGATTTTGTGCCATCTTTCTGTATAGATTGGTTGTTCTTTTTGGGTTATGTCTCGTCTTATAGTACATCTTTCATTACTTCTTTTAAGGTTGGTTTTGATTTTACAAAGTTCCTAAGCTGTTGTTTATCCAAGAAGTTGTATATCTGTCCTTCAAATCTTAGTGAGAGTTTAGCTGGATAAAGAATTCTTGCTGAGGCATTCAATTCATTAAGTTTTTTTTTACTATATACCACCACTGCCTTTAGGCTTGGAGGGTCTCTTCTGAGAAGTCTGCTGAAAGTCGAATGGATGCGCCTTTGTATACAATTTCCTTCTTTGATCTTGCTGCCTGAAGAATTCTGTCTCTGTCTATGGCATCCATTACTTTGACTAGGATGTGTCTTGGGGTCTTTCTATTGGGGTCTCTTCTTGCTGGTACGCATCGGGCTTCAGCCAGCATGTTTTTTAACTGTTTTAATTTCCTTGGGGTTACTTTCCCTGTCCCTCTGGGACTCCGATAATTCTTATATTGTTCTGCCTGGCTTCATCCCATTATTCTCTGTTTTGTTGCTGATCAATTTTTCTGTCTTTTTCCATCTTATGTAGTTCTCTGAGTGCTTTCTGCAGCTCATCTTCAGTCTCACTGATTCTCTCTTCCACTGCTGTCATTCTACTGTTGAGAGCCCCTATTGTGTTTTTTCATTTCATCTACTGAGTTTTTAAGTGATAATATTTCTATTTGCATGGTTCTCATTTCTGCTCTCATTTCCTCCCGTAATTTATTGACTGCCCTTTCAACTGCTTCATTTATGTTCTGTATTTTATTAGATATCTGCTCCATTTTTTGTTGTGCTCCTTAAGCATCCTACCGATTTCTTCTCTAAATTCATTGTCAGAGAGATCATGCACATCTGTATTCTTTTTTGAGTCTTCAGGGTTGATTCCTTCATCTGTTCTTTGAACTGGGGATCTGCGTTGTTTCCCCATGGTATTGTGGTGTTCAGGGATAGATTCCTCTAGTGTACTGTTTCTTTTTTTCTTGAGGGTATTACCTTGCCTTTGTGTTGAATTTCCTAGTTTTTGTATTAA
>JAJIBD010025878.1:0-56748 GCA_021461705.1 Cryptotis parvus | reverse complement strand
GAGCCATGCATTTCTGCAGTGACCCAGTGGTTGAGCAGGAAGGCAGAAGCGCTCAACCTTTCTTGAGGCTACACCTTCCTTTACTCCTCACTTCATCTAAGTCATCCACAACATTCTAGGTGACACTCGGTACCTGCAGTATTTCACCAGAAAGCCTACTTCTTTTGGGAGGAGACACTTCTTTGGGGGCTCCCCTTCTTTTTTTTTTTTGCTTTTTGGGTCACACTCAGCAATACTCAAGGGTTATTCCTGGCTCTGCACTCAGGAATTACTCTGGTGGTGCTTGGGGACCATATGGGATGCTGAGGAATTGAACCTAGGTTGGCCACATGCAAGGGAAATGCCTTACCCACTGGACTATCGCTCCGCCCTGGCTCCCCTCCTTTCATTTGCAACAAATGCACCTCTTTCCATATTTCCCTGAAAACTCAGGTTTATAATGGGTCCAAGAAAAGTCACTCATTTTCCATTTCCCAGCTTTATCTAGTCCTAAGGGATTGGATAGACAATCTAATCCTTTACCTACCTTTGCAGAAATCCAAGGTCTCAATCAATATCTTATTGCATTCCTTCAAAATAGATTTTTCAAGGATCATGGATCTATGTGAATGAGGGGTTGCCACAGTTTGCTGCTCTTCTCCACGTGATGTAGAGCCCATTTATAGTGGCATCTTATTATATTGGGCCAGAATGTGGCACCTTAAAAATATGCCCCTTTGTTGTATTGACTATTGTAAGAAGTAGGCCCCAAGAAACGCAATGCAGAAGAGACTTATTTCTGAACTTTATCTGCCCAAAGAAGATCCTCCAAATGGAACTCTGTTGTCATAGATCACCTTCCCAGGAGTTTAATGAACAAGAAAAATTAACTTTCATCATAGAAGAGACTAGAAGTGAACACCCTACCCAGACAAACTGTCACAAGTTAGGTCACCTCTACCTATTCTTTAAGGGCCCAATCACATCTCTAGAAATCACTTACACATTGATGAAAGACCCATATCCTCCCATTGCACTATTCAGAGTTTTTTTGCTTTAATTCTAAACCACCTCTTTAGTTACCCCATTTTTCCCTGGGTATGTCATGCATACTTGATCTATACATATTAATAAGTGTCTAATTTTCTCCAGTTAATATTTTTATTACAGTTATCTCAACTAAGAATTCAGTATAGCACAGGAAATTATTTTCTTACCCTATAGACCCAATATTCTATAAAGACAATGATATCACTCCATTTTCATAGATGCCATAGCGTCAAATCATGGCTTTTAGTTTCCATCGTGTCTGGCCACTAGGAATTTCCTTGATTTCTTGCATTCTTAGATAAAAATTTACAGAGACATTCTTTTATCTTACATATCATTCCTAGGTGTTTAATCACTAAAAACTTTTCAGGTGATCCAGTCTATAGTTGTTGGGGATGCCGCTGGGGTCCCCCACAGTGTCAGGACAGAAGTTCTCTTCTACCTCTGAGGGCGCCGGGGCAAATGGATGAAAACTCACGCGTCTGGTGCAGTTCCAAAAAAAGGCTTTTAATAGTACAACAGCTCTACCACCGCAATCCAATATAATGAAAGAACTCTAGCTCTGGTCAGAACTTAGACCATACAAAAGAGCCTAAGTCTCCCACCAAAGAGATAGGATCTCACCCGAGAGGAGTCCTGCCCAAAAGAAGAAGCAAAAAAGGCCAAGGGGCCTCAAGTAAGTCCCCTTATATACACCAAAGTAATCCAGGGAGGGTCATGTGAGCAGAGAACCCTAAAAAAATTGTAGAAGGCGGTGCCACACCCTATTACAGGATAAACAAAGATTATGCTAAGGGCTAATCCCTTCTACCGAGATTATCTCTTATGAAAAACACTGGAGATAGGGGGCTGGTATAAAGTAATACATATTAATTTCATGAGCTTCATGTAATCTAGATGGTACCCACAAGGTCCTTCTTATTTATTATCTGCACCAGGGTGATTCTGAATATCTTGTTCTCTGTATACTGAAAGGGTCACACTCGCCTACTTGAGAGCAAACTAGTATGATCCTTCCTATAATCTTCCTATAGTCTCAACATAGCCACTGGGTGTAGTGGCTATAAAGAGGAGCTGTGCCCAATCTAGAAAACAGAGAAGTCTTAGTAGATGTATAAGTCAGAAGTTATTCAGGAGTCAAGGTGCTTCGGTAATTGCCACACCCTCTAGCAGTGTTTACGTAGAAGAGAGGTCTCATTAAATGAACCTTGGCTTAAGTAGATTAAGCTGTGAGTGGGCAAAACACCAAAGCTCCCAGATTAGCTAAATCTGACATCCAACATATAATACTTCTGAAAATAAACATATATTCAGTTTCAATGAAAACATTTGGAATATTTAGTAGTCTAATAGGACCCTATGCTTCCTGAGACATTACTGGCACAGGTGAAGACTGCTGACAGAAGTCAGACTCCTGTCTACTGTATCTATTGCTTCCATGTTCTTGACTGCAAATGATGTGGGAAGTCTTTTCACAGGGATCATATCTTGGGCCCAGTGAGAAGTCTTTCTAGTGGGGTTGCCTGAGTTCAGTGTACATTGTATATAGCTTCTCCCATTTGTGATACTGATATTCCTTTGTTCTTACTCCTGCAACTCTTTACTTTGGGATTTTATTATTTTTAGTTTGCCTCCATTTAATCTGTTCTATGGCTAACCCAATTCTAAGCACTTAGAGGATGGCTCCTGACTGAGCTTATGCTTTTCTTCTGATTCTCAGGTCTCCTGGTGTCTTATTAAAATATTTCTTTTTTTGACTTCTCTTCTAGAGAAATGATTTTGAAAAAAAATCTGTCTTCTTCTTGTTCATATAGTTTGCTCTTTAACATGTGGTAACTCGGGAACATATTGCACTTAAATCTGCACAGGTACTTTGAAGAAATATGGGTCAGTCAAAGGATCAGTCCCTGTGATTGAATTTTCCTCAGTACCCCTGAGGTCCTGTTGTAGGAGGAGAAAGGCACAAAGAATTAAAGTATTTATGTCAATTATTTGAGTTTCTTGAATCTAATCACTAGAAGCTGGGCACAGGAGAGCTGGTAGCAGCTCTACCCCATGTCTCTGAGTGAGAGACTTGCTTGTCATCAGGGTGGAGCTGGCATGGTGGGAGATACAGGACTCATTTCTGGTGTAAAACTCTGTGAGTCTCCTGTGCGTAGGCCATCTGCTTGCAGAGTGTGCTTGTCTCAGTATGGAATCCTCTTAGGAAGAATGATAGGGGCCGGAGCTATAGCACACTGGGTAGAGCGTTTGCCTTGCATGCAGCCAACCCAGGTTTGATACCTGGCATCCCATATGGTCCCCGAGCACCGACAGGAGTAACTCCTGAGTGCAGAGCCAGGAGTAACCCCTGAGCATTACCGGGTGTGACCCAAAAAGAAAAAAAAATCTGACCATGAGGCATCCAGGAGGGAAGGCAGGTTCCAGCCCTGGGTGTCATCCCAGCAGAGCCTCACAAGAAGCCAGAGGAACCCCCACACCACGAGGCTGCCATTTTCAATGTTTGGACTCCACAGCTCATCAGAACTCCACCCAGCAGAGGAGCTGATCACAGCCCTCCTAGTCAGAATCCCACTCTACAGCCTTCTATTTCAAGACCAGATATGCCTGATCGTCAGAGCTCCACCCAGCAGAAAAGCTTTTCTTTTCCCCATTCATCAATACATGCATGAGATGAGAGGCTACTACAAGAGTATCCCACCCGCATGGCAGAGCCCGGCAATCTACCCATGTCACATTTGATATGCCAAAAACCAGTAACAGTTATACACCTCATTCCTATGACCTGAAGGAATGGTTTGAGGCTCTTAGTGTTCCTGGAGCAAACAGTTACCCTTGGGCTACACTAGCGTGAGACAGGATGTATGGAGATGTTACTGGTGCCCACTCGAGCAAATCCATGAACAACGGGAAGACAAGTGAAGTGAATCACTAGAAGAAGAAGGTGAAGAGCACTCTGCCAGCGAAGAAGCCTAACATTTGAGTACTTTAAAATAGTGCTTTAGGGACTGGAGTGGTAATATGATGGGTAAGACTCTTGCCTTGCACAGAGCCAACCCAAGTTTGGTCCCAAGCATCCCACATGGTCCCCTGAGCATTATCAAGAGTAATTCCTGAGTGCAGAGCCAGGAGTAACCACTGAGAATTGCCAGGTGGGCTGAAAAACAAAAGAACTACTATTTTAGTTTTAAGTAGTTCCTTTTTCTTAAAAATATTAAAATAATTTCTAGACTTCAGGTCAAATTCCCTTAACAAGTACTGTGTGGGTATGTTCCTGGCTCCTCAATATTCTAGCTTCTTAAGCTTTGGTTTGCAACTCTGCATGGAGTCATGCAACTGATTGTGAAGCTCACAAAATATTTGGCAATAGTAAAAGGCTATTCTCTATGTGCTATGTCCAAAATATTAACTCAAATTCAACCTTGTAATGAATCTAAGTTGTTTCTTGCAGGAGTCACTTGTATTGCATTTCTTGAGCAAAATTAGTTGTGAGTGGCGAAAGTTTTAAAAGCCCTGTCTTCTAACCATTGCCATCCTCTTTATCCCATGGATTAATTCATGGACTTTATTTTAGCATCAAATGGGCTTCACCTCCTTGAAAAAATTCACCTTCCAGACTTCTTTCCTGCTTTCATTGTGCAGGGCAATGTCTGATCTGGGTACTTTTGGAGGGGAAGATTAATAACCTTTCACTTCTCCTTCTCTGTAATATAGGACAGACTAACAGAAGTAAAATAAATTAAATTTTATATGCATGGGGACTCCAAAGATAGGAAACCCAAAGACAAGTTAGGCAACTGAAGTTTAGATGCCCGGGGCTCCAAAGGGGAGGAGAGTAATTAATGGGAAAATTAAGATGTGCAGATATTTAATAATTAGGTATTTTTCTTGCTAAATAGATAGGTCATATGCATAAAAGGCTGTCTCTGTTAGTAACTCTTTCTGGACCATGATCTCTCTCAATTCCTTTAGAGAATTAAGGAAGAGTTGAGTTTGCCTTAAACTCTTGGGTCTTAATTGCCCTCAACTCAAAAGTAACATTTTACCAACATTGGGAGATGTCTTTTGTCCTCTTCACTTTCATGTTGTTTCTTGTCATTTCGTGTTATTTCTTGTTATTTGGTATTGTTTGAAATGATTTTTCCTCCTCAATCCTGTCTCATCCTAAAGGGCAAAAACTATCTTGGAGAAATTCTTCTCTGTTACTCAAAAGCAGATACACAGAACATGACAATTCATTTTGATTTGCCACTCAGAGAGGTGCTCAAGAGCTACTCCTGCTTCTGCTTAGGGTCACTCCTAGCAGAGCCTTGGGGACCTTGTGGTCTTTAGATTGAACCTGGAGCTTCCACATGCAAAGCATGCCCTCAACCCTTTGAGTTATGAGATAGCCTTGCAACAATGTTTATGCAAATTTTTAAATTAGGCACAGTGCAGGGCAGGATATTACATGACTAATAGATATATATTTCAGGTATTTTTCCTGAATCATGAACATACTCATATAACCAGGATGCAGATGAAAATAATAATTCTATAAGAAGAACAGAAAATGCATTTGTGCTCTTCCAATAAGTACTACTCCCCCAAACTAAGAGCTATCTTGACTTTTAATATAACGTATTTGTTTTGTCTATTTTTGAAATTTATATAAATGGGATTGCTCAACTTAAATTCTTTTGTCTCTACTTCTTTCAAAATATGTTGTGCTTATAAATGAAGTAAAGGGAAGCAGCAGAATATGCCACCCAAAATACGACTCTTTGAAATAAGGACTATCTTGAGTTGGTGATGATGATGATAATAATGATTTTCAGCAGCAACAATTTACAGGAATTTTACTACTAATCATGTTCCTGGCACTTTTGAGTAATTATTTTTTGAGAAACAGTGGACACATGGAATTCTCTGAAAATCTTGTAGAAATCACCCCTTTATAAGAGAATTAACACACATAAGGGCAAAGTGGAGCAGGTAGAGGCCTTCATTTTGGCAGGTTGATTATTTTGAATTAAAGTTATAGAGAAATGGCTGGTACAAGAAGGACAGGTTGACCCTTCTTTGTCCCAGGAAGGCAGGAAATAAGTCTACCACATGAAAGGAACCCTCCCTGTTTCAAATGGAAGAGCTACATCCTTAATCACAAAGATAAGGGCATAAGGACAGAAAAGATAGTATAAACAAACCTTGTTACTTCCTTTTGAATTTACTATCCCAGGCCCAAATCACTTTGCCTTGTCCATTTGTCTTCACAAATGTATTATTTCTTTTTCTGCATCAGTGTTTCCCAGAGTGAGTTATACCACCCTCTGGGGGCCCTGGAACAGTCCAAGGCAGTAATAATAACTTTGAGCACCGTACTGTATGCTCACTTAAGGAAGGGAGAGTTCCAAAAAAGTGCTAACTATATTTTCCCCCTGAAAAGTAGTCAGTGGGCCATATAAAATGAGGATCTCTAGTCCATCAGGTATAAAAGCTTGATCACTCCTTTGAGTCAGATCTTTACACAGCTCTCATACATAGAAAGTGTAATTTGTTTTATGCATGCTAGTCTGTTTTGTGTCAATTTAAATATTAGGGCAAAGAACCTAGAAGGAAAGAAGAAACTTTGGAAATCTCTGAGTGCCAGACTCCTGAGGGAGGAAGGAAAGAAAGAGAGAGTGAAAGAAAGAAAGAAAAGAAAGAAAGAAAAAAAGAAAGAAAGAAAGAAAGAAAGAAAGAAAGAAAGAAAGAAAGAAAGAAAGAAAGAAAGAAAGAAAGAAAGAAAGAAAGAAAGAAAGAAAGAAAGAAAGAAAGAAAGAAAGAAAGGAAGGAAGGAAGGAAGGAAGGAAGGAGGAAGGGAGGAAGGAAGGAAAGAAAGAAAGAAAGAAAGAAAGAAAGAAAGAAAGAAAGAAAGAAAGAAAGAAAGAAAGAAAGAAAGAAAGAAAGAAAGAAAGAAAGAAAGAAAGAAAGAAAGAAAGAAAGAAAGAAAGAAAGAAAAAGAAAGAAAGAAAGAAAGAAAGAAAGAAAGAAAGAAAGAAAGAAAGAAAGAAAGAAAGAAAGAAAGAAAGAAAAGAAAGAAAGAATAAATTTTCTCTCCTACAGAATATTCATTCACTTACTTCTTGTGGAATGCCGTGTATTCTTCTCATATGGTTTGATAAGAGGATGTAGTTCTCATAGAATTCCACTGGAAAACATACCTGCAGAACTGCTCTTGGTCCTTTGGATCTTCAGTTGGGTCTTATAAATAACTCTGCTTTCATTTTACATTTTATTTTGCCTTTTACATAGGATTTGGTACACATGAATTTGCATTTTTTAAGATAAGACTTTATGAATCATAGATTTTGCATGTTTTCACATTTCATAGAAATCAGTTTCCAAAGTGGTTGCACCAACTTTTACTTTCAGTAGCAGTGTAGAAGTGTGAAATAAATTTATACTTAAAAAATGAATAAAGGAACAGTCTTCCTTAAATGTACCTTCTAAGGAAGACACGATCTCTCTAGTTATTCTTTTAAAAAATGTTTCTGTTCCTTCTTTAAATTTTTCAGCTTATATTTGCTAATGAGTGACTTAAACTAGAGCTAAATGGCATAGTAGATAAATATTACCTGCAGGAAATTCTTGAACATTGAAATGAAGCTATAATATGGATGTTTCCTTTCCTATCTTTATAGTACAAATGCTGATTACCATTCTGGGAACAACTAGCTCTACTGGAATATCAGGCTGTGAATAATTCTGAGAGTATATTTAATTTTTCACATGCATTTGAATAATATATGCCTTCCTTTGTGGAATTACTTAGTCTTTCCTCTTGCTGTAAAGATATCCTAATCAAAAGTAATTGTGAAGTTAAACAACGGAGACCAATTAAGGTGCAGTTACCATTTGCTTTATGAGTTCACCAGTGTAATCTGCTGCTGGTGATGGGAATCTGCTTCTTTAATCTAGAGACCCACATTGCATTATCTGATCTGAGCTTCCTGGGCTCTCAGCAGGTAAGAAGAATTGAATTGAGGGGAAAAATTAAGTGTTGCTAAGAGGTGAGGTAATTTATTCAGGAATCAGCACTGCTTTCTACAAAGTTCTCCTTAATAGTCCCCCTGCCTGCAAAGCTATGTAATTTGCTAGAGGACAATTTACATTTTAGCATCGATTCAACAGAGGATGGACTCTGACAGTTTAGGGAATTGTCACTTATTCACAGGGTCTCATCTTTGTTGTGTGTCAGGGAAACCAATTGAGCATCTAGTGCAGGCTTGATATCGGTACCCACGTGCTTAAGCCATCTCTGCAGTGCAGATCCACGGCCTTAGGAGAAAACTTAGTCACAGTGGGACTGATCAAGGTGAGTGGTTTAGATTCAAAGGTTAGAGAAAAGTTCGCGGCAAATGTACAAAACTGTTAAGTCCTTTGGCTTTTTACTATTCCTCAGACCTAAAAAGGGTGCTGGAACAAATGATGTGCATTTTTGTCTATTGATATCAATAGAGTACATGCTCCCTTTCTGAACCTGAGTTTCTAGTGCAATAGCTCCAGAAAATGGAAAGATGCAGATTAAATTAAGCAGGCCAGAGGGTTTTTATTGTCTTTAAATTGAATCTTTGTGGATTAATGAAATTCAGTTCTACTGACACTTATTAAAAAGGCAGTAGGAGAGACAAGTACAAAATTGCTTCCTCCATCAAACTTTTCATTTTGTCCTGTACTGACATAAAGAGGTAGCTGATATCCCTACTGGATCTGTATTGTCTTCTCTGAAAATGAAGATTTCTCTGTCCCAGGCGACGACCATTCAAGAGAAGTTTGAGATCAGTAGTCAGGAAGATAATCTAAGATTTCCAGATTGATAGAATTCAGATACACTACCCCAAATATGACACAGTGGTACATTAAATATTGTAAGCTGAAGGAATTTGAGAAAAACAGCAGAAACATAAGGATAATTCTAAACTCTTCTCCCTATCCTTCTGTCCTACTGCTTCTTCTTCTCTGAAAGCAGCAGACATAGGTAACAAGTGAAAGGTCCCCTGCCTGTACCAGCAGAAAGGAAGGTTTTTCTTATCATCAGAGGCTGGGAACATGGGACCAAGAAATCTGTGAAAACAAAATTTGTTGAACAAAGACCTTTCTAGGAACCTCTCACTACATACCACCTCTGATCTTTTGTCTTGTCAGTTTTCTGTTCTCACTTATTTTATTGCTCATGTTTTTTATTGTCTTGAAAAGCATGAACACTGTGGCCAGAGCGATAGTCCAGCGGGGCCTTGCACATGGCGGACCTGGGTTCGATCTCTGGCATCCCATATGGTCCCTTGAGCACCGCCGGAGTAGTTCCTGAGTGCAGAGCCAGGAGAAACCCCTGAGCATTACCGAGTGTGACCCAAAAAAGCAAAAAAAATAAAAAAAGCATGAACACTTCCTGTTCTGTGCACTTAGATCTTCATTCATTTCCAATAGCTCCCTATATATCAAATATAATTGATATATAGAAAATATCAATTATATTTCTCTGCTTTCTCTGATTCTCAACCTAGTATTCATTAAATTATTTTAAATTTATTTTCCATTGCAGTAATGTTGATTTATGAAACTGTAGATGTTTATATGTTTTCAGGGTACAGTGTTCCCATCCTGTTCCCACCAAAATGTCAACATCGCTCCACAACAATCCATTAGATTCTTTCTGGACCCTCAATTCCATAGTCAGAATTCTTTTTTGTTTTCTTTATATGAATGAGATCATCTGGAATTTGTATTTTTTCTTCTGATATATTTGTATTTTTTCTTCTGGAATTTGTATTTTTTTCTGTATATTTGTATTTTTTCTTCTGGAATTTGTATTTTTTCTTCTGATATATTTTCCTCAGCATGACCCCCTTTTTGTGCTGTAACAAAAGACAAAATTTCATCTTTTCTTATAGCTGAGTCATATTCAACTATACACCACATCATCTTATCCATTCATCCGTCATTAGACATTTGTGCCGTTTGCAGCTATCGGCTATTGTTAGTAGTGCAGTATTGAACATTGGTATGCATATTTTCTTGTGGAAGTGTTTTTATGTTCTTGGAATAGATACCAAAAAATAGAATCCATGAATGTTAGCCTAAATCTATTTTTAACTTTTGGAGAATACTCATTATGTACTAGAGATGTGTATTTGGCTTTTTCTGGAGTGTCTTTTATGGACAGTGTCTTTTATGCTCAAATTATTCATCTAGCTGAAAATGTTCATTGATGATGATAAGGAGTTGTAACAGTCTCCAACTAATATTGTTATGCTGCTTTCAGGTCTACTAGCGAATACTACATATATTCTGATGCTTATTTACCTGTTGAAAAAATGTTGGGCATTAAGCCCATTTAATCTATTAAACTTTCAATCATTATGTAATGTCTCTTGATATCTCCTATTTCCTCTTGTAGTTTGATACCTATTTTTTTCTGATCTAAGTATAGATGTTTCTGCCTTTTAAAACCTACCATTTGGCTGTAATTGTTTTTCTTTTTTTTTTTTTTTGCTTTTTTTTGGGGGCCACACCCGGCGATGCTCAGGGATTTCTCCTGGCTCTGCACTCAGGAATTACTCCCGGCGTTGCTCAGGGGACCATATGGGTGATCGAACCCAGGCTGGCATGGGCCAGCCGTGTGCAAGGCAAATGCTCTGGCCCCTGTTTTTCTAACCTTTGCTTTGACCTCATGTCTATCACTGGAGCCCACTAAGGTCTCTTGTAGACAATAATAGATTGAATTTTGTCTTTTCATAGGTGAATTCAACAAGTGACATTTAGGAAAATTGTAAAGGGATTTACTGCCATTTTTTCTATATAAAATCTGGGTACTGTAACAGTTTATCTATTATTTTGTTTATTTTTCCTTTTTGGTGTGGGCCACACCCACCAATGTTCATGCATCAGTCCAATGAACACTGAAGTCCAATATGGTGTCTATTAGTGAGGTTGTAAGAGTTCACCAAGATAATACTGCCAGTGTGTCTGATATTCTTTATATTCTGTAATTGCTTGCTTCCTGCTCTAGTATTGTAAGATTGCTGAAACCCAAACATGAACATTTTTGTAATTGTCAAAAAATAAATAATAAATAAATTTTAAAAAAAGATTGTTGGAATGGAGTGCCAGGTGTGTGGTGAAATGCTCCCTTGTTATCCTAATGTCCTATACCTTGAAATCTCTTCTGATTATAGCTTTTTCACTCTCGTCTCCTAGTACCTTTCTGTCCTTTTGGTTTAGTTTTTTGGGCCACAGGGAGTGCAGTTAAGGGCTTACTCTGAATCTGCACTCAGTGGTCACCTTTGGTGGGCTTCAGCAACCACATAAAGTGCTGGGGTTGAACCCAGACAGCAGAGAACAAGCAAGTGCTCCAACTGCTGTACTCTCTCCTGCTCCCTTCCTTTCCTGCCCATAGTGTTGGTATTGCTCTGTCTCCAGCCCACCTGGGTTCTCTCCTTTTGTCCTATGCTGTGAAAGGTTTGGTCATCAGCATTTCAGATCAATTTTTTTGTACAATAGTTTAGTCCAAATTTTATTGTAGACTTTGTCATGATCACAGAAGATATAAGCATTAATTTTTTCTATTGTGCCAGCTTGACCCTGCCTAATACTCTTTTAAAACAAAAACAAAATTTTAACTTTATCTTGGGGTTCTTCCAAGAAGTGCTCAGAAGGCTCCAACCTACCAACAGTCGGCAGTCCAGTGCAAAGGCCCAAGAATAACATGGTTCTCTTATGCCCTGCAGTACTTGGGGAGCCCCAAGGCTCCGGTGATGCTTAGCATACAGTATAGTGCTGGGGGAGGTAACCTGAGTGGGATGTGTGCTAGGCACATGTCCTATCTGGCATGCTCTACTTGCTCTCAAAGTATAGTACTTATAGGGTTGAAGGCTTTAATAATACGTCCCCAACAACATAATTGAACTCTGAAATTGGATTATTAAAGCCTTAAAACCTATAAGTGCTATACTTTAAGAGCAGGTAGAGAATGCCAGATAGCAGACATCCCACTCAGGTTACCTCCACAGCAACATATGTTGAATATGAAACGCTTTCATGCTTTGTGTATATTACTCTTTCCCAAATCTTTGTCTTCACCAGCATTTTGGGGTTTAGGTTGATTACACAGGTATGATTCTTTAAATCACTGTTATTGGCAATGGAACTCAACCTCCAGGCCCCCCTTTCTTCACTGAAGGTCATGAAGTAGAACTGAACGTTCCTGGCATGGGTTCACATGTTTAGCTCCACTAGCAAGAAGACCTATTTTCCAGTGCTTTCCAACCATCACTTTGTCAACTTAACAGGAAGCACCTTCATTGCTCTCATTCTAGGAGTATGATTGATGATATGTTTCTTAATATAATTGATAACATCACTACAATAATCTGTGTGGTGGAGCCCTGGCCCAATCTGTGAGGTGGAGCCCAGGTCAGATCTGTGAGGTAGAGCCCAGGCCCGATCTGTGCAGTGGAGCCCAGACCAGATCTGTGAGGTGGAGCCAGGTCCGATCTGTGTGGTGGGGCCCTGGTACGATCTGTGAGGTGAAGTCCAGGCCCAATCTGTGTGGTGGAGCCCAGGCCCGATCTGTGAGGTGGAGCCCAGGCCTGATCTGTGTGTCAGGCTCTGGGTTCCACTCCTGAGATGCTGAGGCAGAGTCTCCCTGGGTGCCACCACAGATCAATTGGCTTAAATCAAATAAATACAATTTAAAATCATGGAATAATTTTAAATAATATTGTTTAAACAATATTATTCGTCAGAACTCCACCCAGCAGACCAGCCTCTCACAGCCCGGCTTGCCCTGGCAGCAGCGGCAGCGCAGTTCATAAATAAATGCTGGACTTAGAGATGACTACAAGAGTATGCTACCTGCACGGCAGAGCCTGGCAAGCTACCCGTATTGTATTTGATATGCCAAATACCAGTAACAATTATAGACCTCATTCCGAATGGATTGAGGCTCTTTATGTTCCTGGAGCAAGCAGATGCCCTTGGGCTCTACTAGCATGAGACAGGACATGTAGAGATGTTACCTGGGCCGCCTCGAGCAAATCGATGATGAACGGGAAGACAGTGATACAGTGATACTACAATAATGACGTGACGTACCCGGTGTTCTCTTTTGGAGCATAAGACTTTGAAGTCCAAAGTCATGCCAGAGTATCTAGAAATTCTGATATTGTCACACCAGAGAGATAAGGCAAACAAATACACAAAGATTACTAAGAAATATGCCTAAAAGTCCATGGAAGTCAAATATCCAGTACTCTGAGATTTTCAATCCAAAATAAACATCTGAAGAGTAAGTGTTCAAGATATTTGAACCTTGAACATCATCTAACAAACTGACCAAGCAATTCTGAGTTAAAATTTCTTAAATAAACTTGATCAACCTCCCAAACCAAAAGAATTAAAGACAAAATGCATGCTATTTTATACCACTAAGCTTGGTGTGTTTTTTTAAGAAGCAATAGTTCACCAGAACATTCTTTGGCTCTTAAACTCACAAAAGAGGTCCATAAAAGAATGAGATTAAATGCCTGCAGTAGTAGGAGTACATTCAGTATGAAGTGAAGGTGATTTGGAAGCCCCAAATTCAATAAAGGAAAAAGCTCAGGGAGGAAGGAATAGGTATGATTCTAATCAAGAAAGTGTTCCTGTCGAGGTTGTTAAAAAAACAACATTCAACAAAATGCAATTAAAGATCTTATGGGATTTATTCATTGATACCTGAATCAAACAGCATACTAGCTAGGACGCAGAAAGGGGCCAGGGAGCTCTACAAGACAAATGGCTTTTATTGTCAGAAAGGAGGAGAAGGAAAGGTCTAGCAAGGCATGAATCATTATAGGCTAGGTCACCTTCTTTTGGGCATGGAACTAGTAGGGAGATGGTCATATGTAATGATCAGGTAAATGCAAATGGATGACTGAAAATACTATTCTTTGGAGAGGTGAAACTGTAAGTTGTAAATTCCATCCCTGTTTGGTGACACATAGCTTAGTGCAAGTGACTCCATCTGGGATACTTTTTTTCTTTGAAGGTAGAGGCACTCCCCATCAGTGCTCAGGGAACCCAGGAGCCATCCCATAGATACTCCACCCACCAAGCTAAAAGGTTTAATTCTTTGTCTCACTACTATGGAGGATTGAAGAGGGAAGGGTCAGGTAATCAAGATCTCAGACTGGTTGTTTCACAAAATCTAATTTACATGCAATTTGAGTGGTGGTTTTTACAAAACCTCATTTACATAGAACATATCACTGGACAATCATATTTGTAGAGGACAGGAAAAACAGAAAGGTGAGGATAGGTAAAACACTCATATATATGACATGTATTTAGATTATACATATATAACACACACTCATGTATATATATATATATATATATATATATATATGAACTTCACTTCATAAACAAAAAGGCAGATGGAGGCATGGGCAGATAACAAGACAGTTGATGTGTAGCTAAATGCATACCCTGTATAGAAGCACCACTCTACTTGTTTAAGATTAAGAACATACCTTAATCCTCTACCTTCATCCTTTGTTTTAATCCTTTCTCTCCTCTACCTGATTGGATGACATAGTGTCCCTACCCTATTACCTTAATTGGCTGAATTACTTTCCCCAACTTAAATATCCCTGTTTGACCTAATAAAGCAGAGTGATTACCCCAAAAAGTGATTTGTGGAGACTTCTTGTGAAGTCTCTATTTGACCCTACTTTGTCAGTGCTCTACTCAACCTTCTTCGTGGGTGTTCTACTCATTCCAGATCTGAACTCATCAGCAATATCTGTGTCTCTCACCAGCAACATCAATGGAGATGGTGAACAGCAAGACCAAGATGATAAGGAGAGCAGTCTGAAATGTTGGTTAGGGTTGCGCTCTCTCAGACTTGGCGGTTTTAGTTTCTATTGCTTCTGCCAAGTATGTCAGAGTCATACCATAGAAATGTGCCTATAATAGCTTGAAATAAAGGGCCTTGAAATAAAGATCTAGCACTGAAGACATCAAGTAATTGATGTGCTATTCTTACATATCATTCACAAGAACCTATAAACCAGGGGGACCCACTCTAAAATGGTGATCTGATGTTACCCTGGGTCACCAGAAACACCCAGGGTCTGGGCATGGTGAAATAATTTAGGGGATAGGCCACCACAGCAATACTCAGGATGCCACTAGGTACTAGGATTGAACTCAGGACCGGACACAAACAAGGCATTTCTCCACAACTACTTCATCAGCCCCTGTTGTCTTTTTATTTCATTTATTTATTTATTTATCTATTTATTTATTTATTTATTTATTTATTTATTTATTTATTCTTTCTTGGTCACATCCGGCAATGCTCAGGGGTTTCTCCTGGCTCTGCACTCAGGAATTACTCCTGGCGGTGCTCGGGGACCATATGGGATGCCGGGATGGAACCCAGGCCGGCATGGGCCAGCCGCATGCAAGGCAAACGCCCTACCCGCTGGGCTATAGCTTCTGCCCCCGTTGTCTCTTTAACAAGGGCCATATACCAGATCAGAAGAAAGACTGAAACTTGGAAAGCATGGAATATTTAGAAAAGAGTTGCCATTACAATTCTGTTGGTTTCTATCCTGCTCTGTTCAGTAAACAGAGACATATATTCCAGGATTAAGGAATGATGACACGGTTTTTACTATTGTCTGGAATATATTTCCTTTAGGACTAACTACTTGCATTGACCACCTTCCCACCTAGGGAGCTGATTTATATCAGGCTTCCACTTTAGATCAGTACATAAGGAGCCAATGTGATGAAAAGACCAAAGCACAGGACTGTGCTGATCCAAATGGCACTTAAAATTCTGTTGGTGAGTGATGTTGCCTTTATACATCAATGCATTTTCAGATTAGTTAATGTAAATCAGTCTCCTATAACCTTGTCAACTCAGAGTGAACTGATAAAAATTAAATTTCTAGATGTGCAAATCTGACAAGTAGAAAAGGACCCTGATAACTCCTCACAGGTTTTGTTGATCTGGCCTTGCTTAGAGCTGGCATTGCATATAACATTTTAAGTATCCAACTCATATCTGATCAACAAATTGCTATCTGTTATGTCATTGCTATTAGCAGCATCCCAACTCAGACCTTTCATCTTATTGAGTTAAAAATATTGAAATTATAGAAGCAACAAAAAGTTCTAGAATTAAGATTATTGTTATTGTTGTTGTTGTTGTTGTTATTGTTATTGTTATAAGAGAGACATTCCAGACCCAACGACTCCAGACCCACAGCTGTGATGCTCGGCCCCACGTGGAAGCAGGCCATGGAGCTACGGAGGTCCAACACAGCTCCAAGGGTTCGCTCACTCATGCAGGGGGAGGGCCACACTGGCTGGATTTGTAGAGAGGGATTTGCCTGGTCCTCATCCCATTCCTCCACTTTCATGTCTGTGGGCGTGGCTGCAAACTCCCAACCACCACAGCCAGCAACACTGGAAGAGAGACACTCCAGACCCACAGCTGCGCCAATAGTCTCAGATAATACTGGAAGTTAGGACCAGGTCCTTCCCAGGACCTTTCACATTTATACACTGAATACAGCTCTAGGCAGGTTCTAGCTGTGGCCCGGCATCCCAGTGTGCCTAGTAAGAAGCCAGGGTACCCCAAACCATGAGGTCAGGCATTCTCAACATCTGAGCTCCTCAGCTCCTCAGAGCTCCACCTAAGAGGAAAGCAGATCTCTCCCTGTTGAGGTTCATCAGTAAAGTTCGAGATGAGAGCCTACTACTGAGAGTGTACCAACTGCAAGGCAGAGCCTGACAAGCTACCCATGTTGTATTTGATATGCTAAAAACCAGTAACAATTATTGACCTCATTCCCATAACCTGAAGGAATGGTTTGAGGCTCTTCGTATTCCTAAAACAAGCAGATGCCCTTGGGCTACACTTGCTTAGCGACAGGACTTATGAAAATGTTACTGGTGCCAGCTCTAACAAATCTATGAACAACGGGAAGACAAGTAATACAAGTGATTATTATTACTATTATTTATTATTATTATTATTATTATCATCATCATCATCATCATCATCAGTGCCCAGCCGCTCATGAGGCACCCGGGAGGCATGGCGGGTTCTAGTCCTGGACTGCCACCCCAGCAGAGCCTCACAACAAGCCAGACAACCCCCGACTCCATGAGGGCTGCCGTTTCCAACATCTGGACTTCTTTCTCATCACCACTCCACCCAGCAGACCAGTCTATCACAGCCCAGATCATTGACACCCATCCTGCAGCAGTTTTTTTTTTCAATCTGGCCCAGGTATGCTGAACCAGAGACTCTCAGACATGAAGCAGAGCTGCTACTTGCTCTCCCTGTGCCCAGCTGCTCATGAGGCACCTGGGGGCATGGCAGGTTCTAGCCCTGGACTGCCACCCCAGCAGAGCCTCACAACAAGCCAGATGACCCCCGACTCCATGGGGGGCCATCGTTTTCCACATCCGACTTCCCTCTCATCACAACTCCATCCAGCAGACCAGACTATCACAGCCTGGCTCGCTCGGCCGCTAGTGGCAGCATGATTCATCAATAAATGCTTTATTTAGAGGTGACTGCAAGAGTATGCAGCACCCGCACACAAGCCTGGCAAGCTGCTTGTGTCATATTTGATATGCCAAATACCAGTAACATTTATATTAGGTCATTCCCATGACCTAATATAATGGTTTGAGGCTCTTTATGTTCCTGGAGCAAATGGATGCCTTTGGGTTCTACTAGCATGAGACAGGACATATGGAGATATTACTGGTGCCTGCTCTAGCAAATAGATGATGAATGGGAAGATAGTGATAGATAGTGATAGTGATCATCATCACATCATCATTATTATCATCATCATCATGCTTTTTGGGTCACTTCCCGGCGATGGCCAGGGGCTACTCCTGGCACTGCACTCAGGGAATTACTCTTGGTGGTGCTTGGGGGATACCATGGGATGCTGGGGATCGAATCCAGGTCAGCTGCATGCAAGGAAAACGCCCTACCAGCTGTGCTATTGCTCCGGCCCCAAGACTATTTTCTTAAATTTATTTATTTTTATTGATTTACCATGAGTTACAAAGTTACAAAGATATTTGTGATTAAGTTTCAGGTGTCTCAATATCCATCCCTCGTCAGTGTCCACTACTTGCCACCAATGCCCCCAGTTTCCCTTCTGCCCCCTGCCTGCCTCTATTGCTGGCACATTTCCCCACCATGATTATCCTACTGTTCCTTCCTCAACTTACCCTCGTGCACCTCTGCCCCAGTGCCAAGCTTCCTACTCCTACCAGTTCTCCTGCTCTCTTTTTCCATTGCATTTGAGCATTTGATAGCCTCCTAGGAAATTTCTTTATATCCCACATAAAAGGGAGATCAGCTGAGCCTTTTCCTCACCCTCTGACTGATTTCACACAACATGATACTCTAAAGATCCACCTAAGCAGTAGCAAATTGTATATCTTCATCTTTTCTTATGGCCAAGCAGCATTCAATTGTGTATATGTAGCATAGTTTCTTGATCCAGTCATATGGATTTTGGGCACTTGTTTACTCCACATTTTGACTATTAGTAATAGGAACTCAATCCCTACTTTTGGAAGAATGTCCACATTGTTTTCCCAAAAGCCTGCACAGCTGATATTCTCACCAGCTGTGAATGAAAGTCCCTTTTCTCCCCATCCTTGCCAATACTGCAAAGATCGCCGTCATCAGCTATAACATTAAATGATCATTTTGTCCTATGCACACACTTCAAGAGTGTTTGTTTGATTTTTGGGGGGCCGGAGCGATAGCCCAGCAGGTAGGGTGTTTGCTTTGCGCAGGGCTGGCCTGCGCCAGCCCGGGGTTCAATCCCGGCATCCCATATGGTGCCCTGAGCACCGCCAGGAGTAATTACTGAGTGCAGAGCCAAGAGTAACCCCTGAGCATCGCTGGGTGTGACCCAAAAAAGCAAAATAAAAAAAAGTGTTTGATTTTTTTAATTTTTGAGAGAAGGGCTGGGAATTCAACTCAGACTCTCGTATGTTAGTTATGTGCTCTAACTACATGAACTGTCTCCCTGGCTCCTGCTCAAGAGCTTTAAAATAAATCACCAATCTTTACTAGCTTCATTAGAGTTTTTTAAAAGGAAAGTTATTGATGTATGACTTATGTATAGTAAGACTTTTACTTTAAGTATATGAATATATTAATAGGAGGGATGGCAATGCTTGGGGTTCTTCCTGGTTTGATACCAGGAAATTGCTCCCAATTGTGCTCTGGTGACAATGTAGCATCTGGGATCAATCCTGCATGCAAAGCACAAGCTTCAGCCCTTTAACCATCTCCCTGGCCCAGTTCTATGAATGTTGACAAATGCATAGAATTGTGTGCTCTCAACTAAAATATTTTATCATTTCAAAATATTTGCTTTGTATTTTTTGTGGTCATCACCTACCAATACTCCTAGACTCAGGCAAATATTTCTGGTTCCTAAAGTTTTGCCATTTCAGAATCACATATAAATATAATCATAGTATAAAACCTTCCTAGCTCGGCTTCTTGCACTCAGCATAATGATTTTATGAAGTTCACTTACATTATAGCACCATATATTTCTTTTTGGTTATTGAATTCCCTCATATAGATAAGCCACATTTTGTTTAGTTATACAACAGCTGATAGACATTTGGATCACTGTATCACTATATCACTGTCTTCCCGTTCATCATCGATTTGCTCGAGTGGGCACCAGTAACATCTCCATATGTCCTGTCTCATGCAAGTAGAGCCCAAGGGCACCTGCTTGCTCCAGGAACATAAAGAGCCTCAAACCATTCCATCAGGTCATGGGAATGAGGTCTATAATTGTTACTGGTATTTGGCATATCAAATACGACACGGGTAGCTTGCCAGGCTCTGCTGTGCGGGTAGCATACTCTTGTAGTCATCTAAAAATCCAGCATTAATCGATGAACCTAGCTGTGATAGGCTGGTCTGCTGGGTGGAGTTCTGATGAGGAGGAAGTCCGGATGTGGGAACTGGAGGCCCCCCACATGGAGTGGGGGTCGTCTGGCTTGTTGTGAGGCTCTGCTGGGGTGGCGGGCCAGGGCTAGAACCCGCCATCCCTCCCGGGTGCCTCATGAGCGGCAGAGCACAGGGAGAGCCAGTAGTAGCTCTGCCCCATGTCTGTGAGTCTCTCTCTCGAGTCTTTCATCATGACTCTTGGATCACCCCCAGTATTTGTCAGTAATAGCTTTTAAAACTTCTTTAGAATATTATTTGTGCATAAGTATGAGTGCGTGAATATATTATATTTCTCTTGGTTAAATATCTGAGTGAAATGACTTAGCAATATGAAAAAAATTGCATGTGATTTTTCCCAAAATTTGAACACATTTTGGATATCATTTAATCTTCACAAGTGTGCACTCGTGGAAAGTATTACTGACACAGTTCCTCTCTATATAGGAAAATCGGACTCACTGAAGTTATATATGAGACCAGAGGAGAAAAGCCCAGGTTTGTTTTATTGCAGACACCACAATCTTTTATTTATGTTTTCAGCTTTTCATTCTTTATTCTTTTTTTAATTTTATTATGCCACTGTGAGATATACAGTCACAAAAATATTCATGAATGGGTTTTAGTCATACAACATTCCAACATCCATACCTCCAGAGTGCCCATTTCCCATCACCAATGTCCCAAGATTCCCTCCCTCCTCCCCCAGTCTGCCTCTATAGGAGAGCTGCTGCTTCTTGTTCTTGTTCTTTTTGTTCTTTTTGTTCTTCTTGTTCTTGTTCTTCTTCTTCTGCTCTTTGCCTTCTTCTTCTTTCTCCTCCTCCTCTTCCTCTTCCTCTACCTCTCCTTCTTTCTTTCTCTCTTCTTTATACATTGTGGCTTTCCCTACATACATTTAAGGGTTATCATGTATATCCCTTTGTCTATATCCAATACTTAGTTCTAGTCTGGCATTACCATTTCCAACAATTAGTAGAACACTGGTATATATTTATATCCCACAAATGAATGCAGTCATTCTATATCTGTCCTTTTCCTTCTGACTAATTTCATTCAGCATGATACCTTCGATGTTTATCCATTTGTAGGCAAATTTCAAGACTTCCTTTTTTCCTGACAGCTGCATAGTATCCCATTGTGTAGATGTACCATAATTTTTTTTTTTGCTTTATTGGGTCACACCTGGCAATGCTCAGGGGTTGCTCCTGGCTCTGCACTCAGATATTACTCCTGGTGGTGCTCAGGGGACCATACGGGATGCCAGAGATCGAACCGGGTCAGCCATGTGCAAGGCAAAAGCCCTACCTGCTGAACGATCGCTCCCGGCCCCAATTTCTTTATACAGTCTTCTGTTCTTGGTCACCTAGGTTGTTTCCAGATTGTGGCTTTAGTGAATAGTGCCACAATGTATATAGAAGTGTAGATGGTGTTTCTGCTGTGTGTTTTGGATCTCCTGGATATATTCCCAGGAGTGGTATTGTTAGGTCAAATGGGAGCTCAATATCAAGTTTCTGGATAAATGTTCATATTGTTTTCCAAAAGGGCTACACCAATTTCATTCCCACCTACAGTGGATGAGCTCCTTCCTCCCTGCATCCACACCAGCACTGGTTGTTCTTTCTCTTTTGGATGTATGCCAATCTCTGTGGTGTGAGATTATATCTCATTGTTGTTTTGATTTGCATCTCCCTGATGATTAATGATGAGGAGCACTTTTCATATGCTTTTTGGCCATTCAAATTTCTTCTTTGTGGAAGATTTTGTTCATTTCTTCTCCCCATACTTTAATGGGGTTGGATTCTTTTTCTTGTAAAGTTCTACGAGTGTCTTGTATATCTTTGATATTAAGCCCTTATCAGATGGGTATTGGGTAAATAATCTTTCCCATTCTGTGGACTGTATTTGTATCTTGATCACTGTTTCTTTTAAGGTGCAGAAGATTTTCAGTTTCATATAATCCCATTTGTTTATCTTTGCTTCCATTTGCATTGTCAGTGGTGTTTTGTCTTTGAAGATGCCTTTTGCTTCCATGTCGTAGAGGGTTTTGCCTGTGTTTTCTTCAATGTACCTTATAGATTCATGTCTGATGTTGAGATCTTTGATTCATTGTGATCTGACTTTTGTGCATCGTTTTAGAAGGAGGTCTAAGTTCATTTTTTTACATTAAGCTGCCCGCTTTTCCCAGCACACTTGTTGGAGACTTTCTTTGCTCCACTTAATATTTTTTGCTCCTTTATCAAAGATTAAGTGATCATATATTTTATAGTAGAAACCATAATTTTAACTATTATTTCTTCTATATATACTCTCTATCTTACTCCTAGCTAATGTATAACCACTTTGGAAATTAAAATAAATGTGTGATATCATCACCTTGTGATCAAGTGTGATACAAACCTGATTTCAGATGAGAAATGAAACACTTAGAGAACATAGTATGAAAAGCCTTTAAAGAATCAATTTAGGGAAAAATTGGAGTGTATCATAGGTGGCAAAATATGAAGATGGCAGTGAGAGTCAATTCAAGGATGAGTTGTGACCTTTATCTTTTTTATCTAGGTTCAATAGTATAGAATTGCACCAAGTTCCAGTATTGAAATATATCTCTGATCAATTTTCTGATAAAGTTCCTCTGCTGTTAACGCCTACAAGATTATCATGTTAGCAGTAAGGCAAGCATAAACACAATTTGCCCTCAAAACACATACTTACATTTGTGAATTTCTAATGTTCTTTTTGTCACACTAACAATAATAATAACTTCAGAATATGAATAATTAGCTTCTTAAGGAATTGCATTTTGTATTCAAATATATAGTGCTTGGATTCTAAAATGATATTCACAATGTGAACAAGAATAGAATTGTAGTAAAGATTAACCTCCAAAAAATGTATTGTGGAGATTTTGGAGCTCTCTGCAGAATTGGAAGTAATGAAAAATTGACAGTGAAATATAAAAGTAGGACATGAATAGTTAATACCCAATTCTTCTATGATGATGAAAAAATTAAAATAACAGCTAGTCACCACAGTGACAATTTAAGACAAATTTGTCATCATCCAATGCCTAGTACAAAATCTTGCATTTATTATGAGCTGAATAAACATTTGCTGAGTTGAATTTAATCTTTCCCAGATGAATGTTTATAGGAATGAGGGACATAATAGTGGCAAGTACTCTGTATAGAGTTTATGAGTTTAGCATTAATAAAGGCAAGGCATTTTTTGTCTTTCTAGCAAAAAAAAAAAGGAAGGTAGATGATATTATTAATAAGATAATCACTTTCTTCAGAAGAAGTGCAAATTCAGAGAAATTGTTGACAGTTGTGACTGATGTTTGACTTACCTGCGGCTGTTTTTACATATTTTTAAAGTATTTTATTATACTACCGTGAGATATACAATTACAAATATATACAATTAAAAAGTTCATATTTGGGTTTTGGTCATACAGTGTTCCAGCACCCATCCCGCCACCAGTGCCCATCTCCCACCACCAACATCCCCGGTTCCCTCCCCCTCCCCCCAGTCCGCCTCCATGGCAGGTTCTTTATTTCGTTCCATTTCTCTCTCTTTCTCTTTTCCTTTCCCCTCCAGACTATGGATTACAGAACATACATTAAAGGGTTGTCATGTGTATCTTTTTGCCTCTATTCAATGCTCAGTTCTAGGTTGGCATTAGTACCCTCGACAATTGTTAGCACACTGTTCTGTTTTCTGTCTTACCAAGCCTCTGACTCCCACACGTTTGTGATAATTTCCACCTTTGACAAGACCTCCTGACATGTGGTTTCACTTGACCTTGGATATTGGTATCATAATATGTACATATATATTTATGTTATGAAGATAAATTCAGTCATTCTGTATCTGTCTTTCTCCTTCTGACTAATTTCGCTCAACATAATCTTCTCCATGTCCATCCATTTATAGGCGAATTTTATAACTTCATTTTTTCCTAGCAGCTGCATAGTAATCCATTGTGTAGATGTACCAAAGCTTTTTTATCCAGTCATCGATTTTCGGGCACTCTGGTTGCTTCCAGATTCTGGCTATTGTGAATAATGCTGCTATGAACATCAAAGTAGGGATGGTGTTTCCGCTGCGTATTTTTGGTTTCCCAGAGTAGATTCCCAGGAGTGGTATGGCTGGGTCAAATGGGAGTTCAATTTCTAGTCTTTGGAGGAATTTCCATATTGTTTTCCAGAAAGGCTGTAACAGCTGGCATTCCCACCAGCAATGGATGAGTGTCCTCTTTCCCCACATCCACGCCAGCACTTGTTGTTCTTGCTCTTTTGAATATGTACCAGTCTATGTGGTGTAAAGTGGTATCTCATTGTTGTTTTGATTTGCATCTCTCTGATGATTAGTGATGATGAGTATTTTTTCATATGTTTTTTGGCCATTCGAATTTCTTCCTTGCTGAAGTTTCTGTTCATTTCTTCTCCCCATTTTTTGGATGGGGTTGTTTGTTTTCTTCTTGTAAAGTTCTACCAGTGCCTGAGATATCCTGGATATTAACCCCTTATCAGATGGGTATTGGGTGAATATTCTTTCCCATTCTGTGGACTGCTTTTGTATCTTAGTCACTGTTTCTTTTGAGGTGCAGAAGCTTTTAGTTTCATGTAGTCCCATATGTTTATCTTTCCTTCTAGTTGCTTTGTTAGTGCTGTTTCACCTTTGCAGATGCCTTTAGCTTCAATGTCGTGGAGGGTTTTTCCTATATTTTCTTCAATGTACTTTATGGATTCAAGTCTGATATTGAGATCTTTAATCCATTTTGATCTGATTTTTGTGCATGGTGTTAGACACAGGTCCAAATTCATTTTTTTACATGTTGCTGCCCAGTTTTCCCAGCACCACTTGTTGAAGAGGCTTTCCTTACTCCATTTTAGACTCATTGCACCTTTATCAAAGATTAAATGATCATGTGTTTGAGGTTGGGTGTCAGGATACTCAATTCTATTCCATGGGTCCACAGGTCTGTTTTTATGCCAATACCATGCTGTTTTAATTACTACTGCCTTGTAGTACAGTTTGAATTTGGGAAAGGTGAGGCCTCCCATCTTCTTTTTCCTGAGGATTGCTTTAGCTATCCTTGGGGGGTTTATTGTTCCATACAAATTTCAGGAGCATTTGCTCAATTTCTTTGAAGAATGTCATGGGGTATCCTTATAGGGACTGCATTGAATCTGTACAGAGCTCTAGGGAGTATTACCATTTTGACAATGTTGATTCTCCCCATCCATGAGCAGGGAATATGTTTCCATTTCCTTGTGTCCTCTTTTATCTCTTGGAGCAATGTCTTGTAGTTTTCTTTGTACAGGTCCTTTACACACTTGGGTAAGTTGATTCCTAGGTATTTGATTTTCTGTGGCACAATTGAGAATGGAATCATTTCCTTAATATCCCTTTCTTCTCTTTCGTTATTTGTATATAGGAAAGCCACCAACTTTTGGGTGTTGATTTTGTATCCTGCCACTCTACTATATCGCGTCTATTGTTTCTAGGAGTTTTTTGGTAGAGAGTTTAGGGTTCTCTAGGTATAATATCATGTCATCTGCAAATAATGATAGCTTGACTTCTTCCTTGCCTATCTGGATGCCCTTGATGTCCTTTTCTTCTCTGATGGCTATGGCAAGTACTTCCAGTACTATATTGAATAAAAGAGGTGAGAGTGGGCAACCTTGTCTTGTCCCTGATCTCAGGGGAAGGCTTTCAACTTTTCCCCATTGAGAATGATGCTCGCTGTGGGCTTTTGGTAGATGGCTGTAACTATCTTGAGGAAAGTCCCTTCAATTCCCATTTTCTGGAGGGTTTTAATCATGAACGGGTGCTGGATCTTGTCAAATGCTTTCTCTGTGTCTATTGATAGGATCATATGGTTTTTATTTTTTTCTTTATTGATATGATGTATTATGTTGATTGACTTGCGAATGTTGAACCATCCTTGCATTCCCGGGATGAATCCTACTTGGTCATGATATATAATCTTCTTGATGAGTCTTTGGATTCTGTTTGCTAGTATTTTGTTGAAGATCTTAGCATCCGTGTTCATCAGGGATATTGGTCTGTAGTTTTCTTTCTTTGTGTTGTCTCTCCCTGCTTTGGGTATCAGGGTGATATGTGCCTCATAGAAGCTGTTTGGGAGTGTTTCTGTTTCTTCTATTTCCTGGAAGAGCTTGAAAAGGACTGGCAGTAGGTCCTCCTTAAAGGTTTGGTAGAGTTCACTAGGGAATCCGTCTGGACCTGGACTTTTGTGTTTGGGAAGACTTTTAATTACTGTTTCTATTTCCTCAATGGTGATAGGCTTATTCAGGTATTGGAGGTCTTCTTGTTTCAGCCGTGGGAGGTTATAGGACTTCAGGAATTGATCCATTTCTTCTAGATTCTCATGTTTCACGACATACAGGCTCTCAAAGTAATCTCTGATGATCTTTTGGATTTCTGTGGTTTCTGTTGTGATGTCACCCTTTTTATTTCCGCTTCTGTTTATTTGGGTTCTCTCTTTCCCTGTCTTTACAAGTCTTGCCAATGGTTTGTCAATCTTGTTTATTTTTTCAAAAAACCAGCTCTTGGTTTCATTAATCTTTTTGATTGTTTTTTTGGTTTCCAACTCATTGATTTTCTCTCTAAGTTTTATTATTTCCTTTTTTTCTGCCTGGGTTGGGCTCCTTTTGTTGGTCTTTTTTCTAATGTCTTCAGCTGTGTAGTCAGGTTATTTATGTGGGCCCTTTCTTGTTTCCTGATGAATGCTTGCAGAGCTATAAACTTCCCTCTTAACACGGCTTTTTGCCGTGTCCCACAAGTTCTTATAGTTGGTGTCTTCATTTTCATTTTGTTTCCAGAAATCTTTGGATTTCCTGTTTGATTTCTTCTATGACCCATTTGTTGTTCAGGAGTGAGCTGTTCAGTTTCCAGGTGTTTGGTTTGACTCCCTGTTTCTGTGTACGGTTAACTTCCATTTTCAGTGCATCATGGTCTGAAAAGATAGCTGACACAATTTCTATCTTTTTTAATTTTATTGAGGTATGCTTTGTGGCTCAGCATATGGTCTATCTTGGGGAATGTTCCATGTGCACTAGAGAAAAATGTGTATTCAGCTTTTTTGGCATGAAAAGCCCTGTATATATCCACTAGCTCTCTTTCTTCCATTTCTTCCTTGAGGGCCAATATTTCCTTGGTGAGTTTCAGTCTTGTTGATCTATCCATCGTTGATAGAGCAGTGTTGAAGTCTCCAACTATTATTGTGCTACTGTTAATGTCTTCTTTGAGGTCTCTTAGCAGTTGTTTTATGTATTTTGCTGGCCCCTCGTTGGGTGCATATATGTTTAGTAGTGTAATTTCTTCCTGGTGTACATACCCCTTAAATAATAAGAAATGGCCTTCGTTGTCCCTCTCTAACCTTTTTCAGCCTGAAGTCTATATTATCTGATACTAATTTGGCCACGCCAGCCTTTTTGGAGGAGTTGTTTGCATGGAGAATTGGTCTTCCAACCTTTGACTTTGAGTCTGTGTTTGTTCTGATTATTCAGATGTGTTTCTTGTAGACAGCAGAATGTTGGGTTCAATTTTTTAATCCATTTTGTTACTCTGTGTCTCTTAATTGGCACTTTTAGACCATTGACATTGAGAGAGATTATTGTCATTGGATTTTTGTCATCTTTCTGTTTGTGCTTGTTGTGCTTATGGGTTTGGTCGTATTACAGTAGACCCTTCAGTCCTTCTTTTAAAGTTGGTGTTGAGTCCATGAAATTCCTGAGTTGTTGCTTATCCATGTAGTTGTCTATCTTTCCTTCATATCTGAACGTGAGTCTGGCCGGGTAATGAATTCTTGGTGAGGTCTGCAGTTCATTGAGCCTTTTCACAATATCCCACCATTGTTTTCGGGCTCGGAGTGTTTCATCAGAGAAGTCTGCTGTAAGTCTTAGAGATGTTTCTTTGTATGTGATTTCCTTCTTTGATCTTGCTGCTTTCAGTATTTTATCTCTATCTATAGTTTTTGTCATTTTTATTAAGATGTGTCTTGGAGTATTCTTGTTGGGGTTTCTTTTAGCAGGTATCCTACGGGCCTCCTGGATCTTGAGGCAAGCGTTCTTTAGTTCCGGGAACTTCTCAGCAATGATGGCTTTGACAGTTTCTTCTTCATCAGGGTTTTCTTCTTGCCCTTCTGGGATCCCAATGATCCGTATGTTGTTTCTTCTGGCTTCATCCCGATTATCTCTTGTTCTCTGTTTGGTAATTGTGAGTCTTTTTTTCTGTTTTCTGGTGTTGTGTAGGGAATCTTTGGAACTCGTCTTCGAGATCACTAATTCTTTCTTCAGTAGCTATTATTCTGCTATGATGGCTTTTCACTGTGTTTTTCATTTCATTTACCTCATTTTTAATATCCGTCATTTCCATTTCGCGTTTTCCTCACTTCTTCTATCATGTCCTCTTGTATTTTATTGAGTTTGCATTCTACTGCTTCTTTGAATTCCTTATGGATCCTTAACATTTCTTTCCGAAATTCCTTATCAGAGAGGTTATACAACTCATTGGTATTGCTTAGCTCCTCTGGACTAGTGACATCACTCACAGAGCTTGATGGAATTTTGCATTGCTTTACCATTATGACTATTGTAGGTTGCAAATGTGGGGTCTTGGGTGACTAGATAGTACAGTTAGTAGGTGTCTGGTCTTTTTGCAGAGTTTGGGTGGGTAGCAAGGATGTAGGAACCAAGGTTCATTCGTACCTCATGCAAGATAGGTAGTAAGAGTGTTTTGAGCTTTGGGATGTTCCAGGAAGCGCAGGGCCCATGTGGTCCTGGTGAAACCAAGGAAGTTTGCCTTGGTTCCCATTGATGGATTTTCCTCTCTTCCCTGGGGCAACTTGGGTCCGCAGAGACGCAGGGGTCACACACACACCTGTGGGGTAGATTACAGCCGGTCCGGGAGAGCACAGAGCCCAAGGGGTCCACGGTGAAACCAAGGCAGTTTGCCTTGGTTCCCGTTGGTGGAGTTTCCTCTCTCTTCCCTGGGGCAACTTGGGTCCGCTGGAGACGCAGGGGTCACACACACACACCTGTGGGGTAGATTGCAGCTGGTCCCGGGGGCGCAGTGCCCAAGGGGTCCACATTGAAACCAAGGCAGTTTGCCTTGGTTCCCGTTGATGGAGTTTCCCCTCTTCCTTGGGCAACTTGGGTCCGTGGGAGAAGCAGCGGTCACACACACACCTGTCCTAAAGAAAATTTTCATAAAATTCCTTATAGGATCACATGCAGAGTCTAACAAAACAAATTGATTGATTGCAGTAACCACAGTGCTCAATGTTCAAATTATAGCTTTCTGTTTCTTTGTCCTGCAGTATCAGCAGTATATAATCCAGTGTCTTAGTCCATATTGGAGGTGCAACTTCTTTATATGAGTAATATTTTAGACTGATTTGGGGGAGTGTTCAAAATTTAAATCTAGAACTAAGAACCTGACTGATTTGTCTTCTTTAAAAAAAGTAACTGCAGATAGATAAAACACTTAAGTGTTCTTGAAAAATAAATCAGGACATATCATATGCTCAGAGAAAGCAGGTCAGAACTCAAAATCTATTAAAACAAAACAGAAAAAAATAGCAGCGCAAAAGGGTATCCCTCAGTCATTCCAACAAAGCTATCCCTTAATTATAAATAAGATTTTGAAGGTGTTCACAGAGGTAAGTTTTATGTATCAGTTTTAATTGTGGTTGCATAAAGTCAGTTACATAAGCCAATGTCATATCATAAAAGTACATTTTCAAATGTTTCGCTTTGGGGTAACATGAAACATTTAATCTTTTTATGATAAATGAACTTAAACTAGGCATCAACGGGGAAATGCAGTGGTTTCTCCTCAGCATTGAGTCTCTTTATCTACTCTCTAAAGAGAGCCAGTGATTCTCAGCCTCACAGTTGGGAGGATTGTACAGTACTCTAGATAGGGCTTTAGAGATGGTGGTTAGAATAAGCTTATGGTTCGAACCATGTCTAAGGGACACAAAGTTATTTTGTGATGAAGATGGTTATGAATACTGCAAAGATGCTCGTTTCTTCCACCGTTGTGACTGAGGAAGCACTTAGGTCAGTATTGTTTAGACCATGATGCTGTCTTGAAGATTGGGATCTTCTGCTACAAGGGAAGCAGAGAAGAGAGACAAAAGACAATGAGCACAGTGACATCATGAAAGAGTTGGACAAAAGCTTGGACTAAGCATCCATTTGGTTCATCTGCTAAGCAGACATGGAGATGGTTACCAGTGCCCAGGATTTGTTGAGGAAAATTCCAGTGAGTGACAAGGGTAGAAAAGCCTATATGGTAATGAAGCATTTATTCTTCATGCACAGGCCTGACACCTGTGACAACATATGTAGAAGAAACTGAATTGGGCAGGGTGGGAGACTAATACTTTTAAGGGCTTCTTAAAATTCTTCATTTACAATCACTTTTTTGTCTCAAAAATTCTTATGTGACCCTGGGTATATATGTCTATAGACATATCAATTATGCATACAAATGGAATATTTATCAATAATCACTCATATCACTTGTCTTCCCGTTGTTCATCGATTTGCTTGAGTGGGCACCAGTAACATCTCCATATGTTCTGTCACATGCTAGTGTAGCCAAAAGGCAGCTGTTTGCTCCAGGAACATGAAGAGCCTCAAACCATTCCTTCAGGTCATTGGAATAAGGTTTATAATTTTTACTGGTTTTTGGCATATCAAATACCACACGGGTAGCTTGCCAGGCTCTGCCATGGGTGATATACTCTTCTAGTAGCCTCTCATCTTGCGCATGTATTGATGAACCACGCGGAAGCAGGGAAAGATCAGCTCTTCTACTGGGTAGAGCTCTGACGAGGTGTGGAGTTCAGAGATTGAAAATAGCGACCCTCATGGTGTGGAGGTTCCTCTGGCTTCTTGCGAGGCTCTGTTGAGATGGTGTGCCAGGACTAGAACCTACCTTCCCTCCTGGGTGCCTCATGATCAGCTGGGCACAGGGAGAGCCGGTCGTGCTCTACCCAGTGTCTTTGAATCTCTGGATCAGGCATACGTGGGCTTGAAATAGATAGCTGTAGGGTGGGACTCTGATGAGCAGGGCTATGATCAGCTCTTCTGCCGGGTTGAGCTCTGACGAGCTGTGGAGTCTGGAGGTTGAAAATGGCGGCCCTCAGGTCCCAGAGGTGGGAATCACCGGAACTCATCAGATGGAGCTGGGCTCGCCCCTTCCCCTCTCCATTTTGTCTGAGCCCTGTAGCCCCGCCCAGGAGCTGCCCTGGGGCGACCAGCCATAGCATGCTGAGCCTCAGACGCAGTTGGGGGGAACTGGAACTCAGCTCTCCCCAAACTCAGCCGACCATGAGGCTCCCCAGGAGGACAGATGGGTTTTGGGTGTTGGCCTATCATCTCGGTGGGGTCCCAGAAGCAGCCAGATGAGACTCACCCACCACATTAGCTGCCATTTTTGCTGTACGGACGCTGACCATGAGGCCCCTAGGTTGCATGGCCGCTTGTGGCCACGTGGTTCATCAAACTAGTGGAAACAGTTATGTCCTTTAATGTACTGCATTCTACAATGTATAGGAAAGGTATGTGGGAGGGAGAGATAGAGAAGAGAGAAAAGATATACAGAACCTGCCAAGTAGTTGGGGTGTGGGAGGGGGAGAGAAGTGGGGACATTGGTGATGGGAGATGGGTTCGGATGGAGGGATGGGTGTTGGAACACTGTAGAACCAAAACTCGAGCATGAGCATAATGCAATTGTATATCTAAAAATGGTGTAATAAAATTAAAAAAAAATCTAAAACAGAAAAAAAAGAAAGAAAATTGCGTCCCTCATGGTGTGATGGTTCCTCTGGCTTCTTGCAAGGCTCTGCTGGGATGGCGGGCCAGGGCTAGAGCTGATTTATTAATAATAAATTATACAAATTATTTCAGACAAAACTTTAAATCCATGCAATCCCTAGCTCAGTATATCCTTATTCTAAAGATTCTCTAAATAAAATTATTGATCCCTATGGTGAGGGGGAAAATACCTCTCTCAACATAATGTTTTTTGTTGATTTAAAGAGGAATTCCTTATAACACTAAGGGCCAAATAGATAGCTCAAATTATTAACGATTATGCTTGGAGGCCAGGGTTTAATCCCTTACCCATGATCATCTTCCGAGCATGCTGGATGTGGTCCAAAAATGAAAAACAAACATGAATAATCTTATTGCACACATAGTTGGAAAAATGTCAGATATAATGATATATATAATCCAAGGCAAGGTGAAAAAAACAACTTGTACTTTTATAGGTCTATTTAGATTTTTCTTTAAATTTGTTTTGAATTCTCCTAATACTAATTTTAATTCACCTATACTAAATTGTATGTTTGTGGGAGTTTATCTATTTTATGTAAATGAAAATGTATTAGAATATACTTAGTTATACTATTCATTTTTAATTTGTATATATGTAAAAATATGCAGTCTTTAAAACGTTTTTATCAGGGCCAGAGTGTTGTCTTGCATGCAGCTGACCAGAGTTTGATCCTGGGCATTTCATATGGTCCCCAGCAGCAGAAATCACCACCAGGAGTAAGTCCTGGGGACAGAGTTAGAAGTAAGCCCCCTAAGCATCACTAGGTATAACTTCCCAAAAAAGCCCAGTAAATCCCCCATTTTTATTTATTTATTTATTTTTTGCTTTTTTTGGGTCACACCCGCGATGCTAAGGGGTTAGTCCTGACTCTGCACTCAGGAATTACTCCTGGTGGTGCTCAGGGGACCATATGGGATGCCAGGGATCAAACTCGAACTGGCTGTGTGCTAGGCAACAACTCTACCCTTCTAGGCTATCGCTCCGGCCCCAAGTCCCCCATTTTTAAATCAACTGTTTATCTGCAATTTTGTAGAATTTCTGAAATTAAGCTTAATTCATTTGTATGTGTATAGTCGTCACCACCTCCACAGTCAAAAGAATTGTCTCATATGTGGAACATAAATAAGCATGGTGAGCCAGAAAAAAAAGACTAAATGTAATAAAACTAGACATTTTGCTTATAGAATTGAACTTATCTGGAGTAGGGGTGAGTGGGAGGGGTCCCTGGGACACTTATGAGGGGAAGTGGACACACTGGTAGTGATTGTGATATTGGAATGATATACACATGAAAGTATCATTAACAGAATTGTAAATCATGGTACCTAAATAGATCTTAAAACAAAAAATAATTTACCTAATGTAAATCAATATATGTTTTATATAATATATGCATTATGTATACATATGATATATATTAACCATGTGAACAGATGCAACTAGAAGAGTAGCTGGGACATTGAGAGTCATATGCAATTACACCATTTCCCCCTCCATTACAATAAATGGTTCCCACCAAAGAGAGAAAAACCACACACATCTAAATACTCAGGATAAGTCAAGATCTGCTATGCATATAATCTGAAGTGATATGTGATCATTCCATGATATTTCCACAAAACAATACATTGAGAACCTCATTCAACCAGTAGGAAGACTGCTAGGGCTCTTGCCAAACTTGTTAAGATGTTTAACTTTGGAACTAATATCTGGCAAGAGCATGTGTTTGCTTTTGCTATGTTTCCTTAACAGTAATACTCACTTAGGATGTGATTCAGATAGAAATGGTGGTTTGGCCTAATGGTGATAACACAAAAACAGTTTATAATGTGGAGAATGGAGAACGAGACCACCCAGGGAGCTGGAAAGCACGTTTTGCATGCTAGAGGCCTGAGTTCATGCAAAATGAACTCAGTGCCACATGTTCCCCAAACATGGCAGGAGTGGCCCAAAAACCGAAAAAAAAAGATTTATTAATCCTTAGTAACATATCTTAGTTACAGACTTAACATAAAATATGTGCATATTAAAGTAACAATGGAGGGTATGTAAATGTACTTGAATGCCTTTAATTTCAATATTCTGCAATTCAACCATGTTCTTAAAATTGAGACTACTGCTTGTTTATTTACCAAAAGTAGCCACTAGTTGGACAGAGAAACCAAAACAGGATAAATGGCAACTCTGTATATCACTTTTCTTCCCTTAAGAAACACGATCAGGGCTCTAGAGACATAAGTGGAGTTAAGACACTTCTCTTGCCACTGTTGACTCCAGCTCAGTTCCAAGCAATGAATATGGTCTCCTGAGCCTGTGCCTATGTGTCCCTAAGCAAAGAGGCAGGAATAAGACCTGAGCATAGCTGGTATGACCATCACACAAACAACGATTAAAAATATCATAAGGAAGTCAGAATGGAGCTTCCATATGGCAAGTTCTACGTCTTGGCTTCTACCTACCAAACACAAAACCACTAATCGATGTGAAGATATACATCTGTGTTCATTGCTGGACTTAGTACATGAGCTAGACTCTGAAAACAACCCAAATGGTGAATGATAGATGAATGTATAAGAAAGTTATGGCATGGATAAACAATGCAATCACATGGAAGGATGGAATCATGCAGTTTTCTGTAATTTGAATGGAACTAAAAAGTTATTATATTAAGTGAAGTAAGACAAAGAAAAAGGACAAATACTGGTTTTCTTAATTATTGTGATACATAGAGAAATGAGACAAGGTAATTAGAGTCATCAATGTGAGAAAACCCTTGGTTCTGTAATACAAATTTGAGAATACCAAGGAAGGGTGGAAATGGAGAGGAGTTGGGAGAGAGAGGGAGGTGGACTGGTGGTAATGTAGGGGCATTGGTCAAAGGGTCTTGGATACTTTGGTGGTAGAGAAGTGAGGTGACTGTCTCCATCAAACCCATGACTCTACACTATTGTAAACATACAGCTCTAACTATAGTAAGTAAATTAAAAGTGAGAAAGGGAGAAATCTTGGCACATTGGTCAAGGGCCACTCACACTGGTGCTGGCTTCAGGCTTGGAATACTGTATACCTGAAAGTCTATTTTTAGCAGCTTTGTAAACCTAAATAAATTTTTTACAAAGAAATAGACCAAAATTATCATTTATCATGGACTATGCAGAAAGCACACCAGCAACTTCCTCGGGCTGTAGGGGCACTGGCGTTGGGCCTCTTTACAGGACCTAGAGACTGAAAAACATTCTGAGTTTATTTGTAGCCCCATTTACTCGCTTTCTGCCCATTGTTATAGCCCATGTGCTATGAGGGAGCTATTTTGATAACTTCTCACAAAGACTTCTCTCATTGAATAAAAACTCTTCTATGCAAAGTTGGCAGGTTTTGTGAAACAAGAGTAAAAGTCTCTTTGGATGCTCAAATTGCAAATGGCTATCAAGGGAGGTGCATTAAAATAGACTGAGGGCATAATTAATTAGCAACTCATGATACAAAATATTTCATAGTTAAGTTTCTACATTGGAACACAAGACAGCTTGAGTTAAATAGTATTGTTTCCCAGGACCAAACCAACGATGCTCAAATTTGAAGCATGGTTGGTTTTTTTTTTTAGCAACTCTTGGGAATACTCAGAAGTTAGTCCTGGCTCTGCACTTAGGAATCACTCGTGGCAGGTTTGAGGGTCCCTATTAGATGCTGCAGATGGAGCTCCAGTTGGCTGTATGCTCGGCAAATGCTCTACCCATTTACAATCTCTCCAAGCCCTGGAGAAATTTATTCTATTATTAAACTATATCACCCACTACCTTTGTCATTCTCAATTTTTCTGCTGGATGTACAAAATCACTTTTTAAGAAATAAATGGTCACCCAGCCATACCACTCCTGGGGATATACTCTGGGAAGCCAAAAACACACAATGGAAACACCATCTGCACTTTTATTTTCATAGCAGCAATATTCACAATAGCCAGAATCTGGAAACAACCAGTATGACTGAGAACTGATGACTGGATAAAGACACTTTGGTACATCTACACAATGGAATACTATGCAGCTATTGGGAAAAATGATGTTATAAAATTTGTCTATAAATGGATGGACATGGAGAGGATCATGTTGAGTGAAATAGAATGACTGCATTTATTGCATAACATATATGTGTGTGTGTGTTTGTGTGTGTGTACATATTATGATACCAAAATCCAGGTCAGGCAAAACATGGATCAGGAGGTCTTATCAAAAGTGGATATTACCACAAACTTGTGGGAGTCAGATTAGGAAAGACAGAGAATGGAACATGTGCTAATAATTGTGGAACATTTGGAACAGTGCTAATAACAACCTAGAACTGAGCATTAAATACAGGCAAAAAGATACACATGATAACCTCTAAGTGTATGTATTACAATCCACAATAGGTAAGAGAAGGAAGAGAGAGAGGAAAGAAAAAAGAGGGAAAAGAGATAAAAGAACATAGAGGCAGGTTGCCATAGAGGCAGGCTATGAGAGGGGTAGGGAATCAGGAACATTGGTGGTGGGAAATGGGCACTGGTGGAGGGATGGGTGCTGGAACACTGTGTGACTGAAAACCCCAAACATGAACAACTTTGTAATTGTATATCTCATGGTGGTATAATAAAATATTAATTAAAAAAATAAATGGTCACATGAGGTATTCAGGGATTTCAGGGCCATACCCTGTTGTGGGGTCATGCCGTTCAGGGATCTATCTCTGGGCCCGTCAGTCAGGCATGTGTTCTTAAAACTCATAGGTAGAATCCTACTATTTTGATGATCTGAGATTAGATGAACTGATCTATCTCACTTGATAATATTGCCCCTGTCCCCCACCACCACCTCTTTTTCGTACCCCTGAAAAGGCATTTTTAAATTCCTAAACAGACTTTGTTTTTCCTTTTTTTTAAATTTTAGTCTTACATTGACTACCTCATTCCAATGTCTCCTAAGAGGCATATATACAAGATGCATGTAAGAAATCTTCACCATCCCGTAATTGGCTTCATGAGCCCACTCATGCTACCACTATCAGATACAAGGACTATGTTTTTTTCCTTTGTGTTTTGGATTTGGGGGCCATATTCTGCAGTTCCCAGGGTCTGTTACTTGGCAGTGCTCAGGGAACCACATGTAGTTCCAAGAATGGAACAGGAGTTGACTGAAGCCACTGTATGCAAGACCAAGTGTCTTTCCACCAGTACTACCTTTATGTTGTTGTTTGTTTGGGGTCCATCTCTAGCAGAGCTCAGGGGCTTAGACTCCCCTCAGTGATCATTCTGGGTTCAAGGGACCATAGTTTGGGGTGGGAGGGGGATTGAACCAGCGATGGCTGCATACTGTTGCTCCAGGTCAACTTTTTGTACTATCTTTCTGTCTTTCTGTCTTTCTGTCTTACTATCTTTCTGTTCAGGGATAGTGTTTGATTCCAGACAGAAAGTTCTTTTTTCTTCATTCCTATATTATCTCTTCACAGGAGCTTGTGCAGGATGCAGCCTTCAGATAACTTGGACATCTACTTTTTAAAAATATATATTTTATTATACCACCATGAGATATACAATTACAAAGATGTTTATATTTGGGTTTCGGTCATACATTGTTCCATCACCCGTCCCTCCACCAGTGCCCATTTCCACCACCAATGTGCCTTGATCCCCCCTCCCCTAGCCTTCCTCTATGGCAGATTATTTATCTCTTTTTCTCTCTTTCTCTTTCTCTCTCTCTTTCACTCTTCCTTCTCTTACACATTGTGGATTGCAATACATACATTTAGAGGTTATCGGTGTATCTTTTTGCCTATATTCAATGCTCAGTTCTAGGCTGGTATTATCAATTTTGACAATTATTAGCACACTGTTCCCTTCTTTGTCTTACCTAACCTCTAACTCCCAACGTTTGTGGTAGATTTCACCTTTTACAAGACCTCCTGATCCATGTTTTGCCCAACTTTGGATATTGAAATCATACTATACATACACACACATAAACATATTTATGTCATGCAAACAAATGCTGTCATTCTATATCTGTCCTTTCTGGCTAATTTCACTCAACATAATCCTCTCCATGTCCATCCATTTATAGGTACATTTAATAACTTCATTCTTCCTCACAGATAAATAGTATTCCAAGGTGTACATGTACCAAAGTTTCTTTATCCAGTCATCAGTTCTCGGGCACTCTGGTTGTTTCCAGATTCTGGCTATTGTAAATAGTGCTACTGTGAAAATAGAGGTGCAGATGGTGTTTCTGCTGTGTTTTTGGCTTCCCAGGGTATATTCCCAGTAGTGGTATGGCTGGGTCAAATGGGAGCTCAGTTTCTAGTCTTTGGAGGAATGTCCATATTATTTTCCAAAAAGGCTGTACCAGTTGACATTCCCACCAACAATGGATGAGAGTCTTTTTCTCCCCCACTCCCATCCAGGGTAGCATTCATTGTTCTTGCTCTTTTGAATATGTGCTAATCTCTCTGGTGTGAGATTATATCTCATTGTTGTTTTGATTTGCATTTCTCTGATGATTAGTGATGATGAATAATTTTTCATATGCCTTTTGGCCATTCGAAATTCTTCCTTGTCTAAGTTTCTCTTCATTTCTTCTCCCCATTTTTTGATGAAGTTGGCTGTTTTTTTTTTTCTTGTAAAGTTCTACCGGTGCCTGATATATCCTGGATATTAACCCCTTATCAGATGGGTATTAGTGAATATTCTTTCCCATTCTGTGGACTGACTTTGTATCTTGGTCACTGTTACTTTTGAGATGAAGAAGCTTTTTAGTTTCATGTACTCCCATATGTTTATCTTTGCTTCGAGTTTTTTGTTAGTGGTGTTTTATCTTTGAAGATTACTTTAGTTTCAATGATGGACATCTACTCTTTGTTGGAAGTTGAAGTTCACCCATGGGAGACTGGCAGAGTGCTGAGGCTGATACAGAGTACTATCCCCTCTACCCGCCTTCCCCACTACAGACACACATATCCATCACCATGGTGACCTTTCTAAAAACTTGAACCATAAAATCCTCTTCTTGTTGTTTTTGCTGATTTATGATTATTAAGAGAGGGGCTGGAGCAATAGTACAGTTGGTAGGGTATTTGTTTGCACACTGCTGGCCCAAGTTCTATCCCTGACATCAAAGATGATCCCCTAGTCCTCCAGGACTGATACCTGAGTGCAGAGCCAGATGTAAGCCTTGAGCATAGCAGGTGTGGTCCCCAAACTTAAACAACAATAACAAGACAGTTTCACTCCAGTATTTTGTTATTTATGAGCAAAGGAATTCCAAATAAAACGTGAAATATTTTAGAGTCAAAATACTGTCAGTTCAGTTCAACAAACTCTTAATAAGCAAGATTCTTTTTAAATATTAGAGCCTATCTTCAAAAATAAAAAAAACTAACTTGGCACATATCACTGAACTATAATTGGTATGTAATAAATAGAAGCTCCGTTAGCCACTTCTTTCATCAGAGTCTAATAATGATAATTGACTTGTTAATGCCCCAAAGGTGCTTTTATGCACAGAAGACTATCTTTATAGTTCCTCATGTTTGTTTAATATTTAATGATAAAATGTATCAATTTTATAGCCTTGCTTTATAAGCCTTTACTTCTAAATCATAAATCTTATTTACTACATTTTACTGTATTTGCAAATTTAACATTGTGTTAAAAATTTAACTCTTATGTGTACTGTTTAATTAATACTGATTAGTGTATAAGTCCGATGGATTGAATTCCTTTAGTTAACACTTGAAGAAACTTTATTACTAGATTTTCAACTATTTTAATTATCATTGATAAATTGATAAACAGATTCTCTCAAAGATTTCAAGTACCTAATTTACCAATCTAATATACACAATATTTATAATTTGTGTAAATTTCTTCTAAATTTAATAAGCCAGATGTATAAACTTAACAAGGCACATTCTGTCATTTCTCAATTCAGTGTGTTAAAATTAATGAAGAATAGATACAGCAGTGCTATAGCTATCAAACAGCTTACATGAAAAGATCAATCCTGTTGGAATCCAAAACTTCTGCAACCCTTCTGGAATTGCACACTTATTCAGCAAAAGGGAGCCAAAGGGAGCCAATTACTATCAAGGGCCTGCTGTGTTTGACAAAGACAAGTGCTGTATGAACTCACTTATATGTGGCATCTTAAAAAATAAATGACTAAAATAAATAGAAACTACAATGATGATTGGCATGGATTGGGTAGGGACGGGAGAAATAGGAAAGATATAGTAAAGGCTACAAGAGAAATAATACAGGAGTAAGTCAGTTGCCAACTACCAGTTGGTCCTTAGCACCATATATAGACCCCTAAACACCACCAGGTGTCACTAGTTGTTCCTTTATAACTGTCTTCCCGTTCATCATCAAATTGCTCGAGTGGGCCCCAGTAACATCTCCATATGTCTTGTCTCATGCTAGTAGATCCCAAGGGCACCTGCTTGCTCCAGGAACATAAAGAGCCTCAATCCATTCCGGAATGAGGTCTATAATTGTTACTGGTATTTGGCATATCAAATACAACACAGGGAGCTTGCCAGGCTCTGCTGTGAAGGCAGCATACTCTTGTAGTCATCTCTAAGTCCAGCATTTATTGATGAACCGCGCTGCCGCAAGCTGTGATAGGCTGGTCTGCTGGGTGGAGTTCTGACGAGAGAGAAGTCCGGATGTGGAGAATGGAGGCCCTCATGGAGTGGGGGGTCGTCTGGCTTGTTGCAACGCTCTGCTGGGGTGGCGGGCCAGGGCTAGAACCCGCCATATCTCCTGGGCGCCTCGTGAGCAGCTGGGCACAGGGAGAGCAAGTAGCAGCTCTGCCCCATGTCTGTGAGTCTCTGGACCGGCATACCTGAGCCGGATTTAAAAAAAAGACTGCTGCACGGTGGAACTCGATGAGTAGGGCTGTGATAGGTTGGTCTGCTGGGTGGAGTTCTGACGAGAGAGAAGTCCGGATGTGGAGAATGGAGGCCCTCATGGAGTGGGGGGTGGGGGGTCGTCTGGCTTGTTGCAAGGCTCTGCTGGGGTGGCGGGCCAGGGCTAGAACCCACCATCCCTCCTGGGTGCCTCGTGAGCAGCTGGGCACAGGGAGAGCAAGTAGCAGCTCTGCCCCATGTCCGTGAGTCTCTCACGGACATGGGGCAGAGTGCAGTGGTGGTCCGAGTACAGTGGTGCTTACAATTAATTGATCACAGCCAGTTACAGATTTCCTTTATAACTATAATTTAATAATGTTATTCCTTTATTTTTGAAGATTAGGGTCTGATATTTTAAAAGTACCTTGCTCATTAAGAGTGTGTTGAATTGAGCTGACAGTATTTTTAAACATATAGGAACATAGTGTGTGGCCCATAATCTCCCCCAAATGAATAAAGAATGAAGTACAGGGTGAGGTCATTAATTATAGGCTGAATAAGTCACAAAGATCTAATGAACATATGTGCTCAACCAATCTCTACTGTATGGAAACTTGCTGAGACTAGATCTCACTCTACCACACAAAATTAACTAGGTTAGGCAATGGTCAGGTGAAATTTTCCCATTTCTCTGGCCCTGCTCCCACCCTAGCTACTATTCTACTTCCTATTTCTTTTTTAAATTTTCCACATAAAAGTGAGATGAGGTGGTATTTGTCCTTTTCTTTCATATAGAGTAGATCCTTGATGGTAATTGGCTTCTTTAGGTTGGATAACTCAGTGTGAAGATTTGGAAGGTATAAATTAACCTAATTGGGGTAATTATTTCACAAAACATATCTATATCAAGCCACATGTAAGTACTTTAAATATATACAACATTACTTGTCAATTAAGTGTCAGCAAAGGCAGGGACAGGGAGAATGTAGATCTCACTGGACTAGGGTAAAATTAGAATCATGAGAAGATTATTAAACCAGGTCAGGGTGAGAATGTCAAGAATATTTTTCCAGTTCAGGGTGAGAGTGTTACCTGCAAACAGAACCCACATCCCCCTACCTGAGCTGCATGAACATCCTGCTGAAGTCCTTCTCCAATGTGATTCTAACAGCTAACCCTCTGGAAGACTACAACTTTGCAGATTTCAGATAAGACAGATGTTATTTCAGAGGCCAGCAATTCGTGTGCCATTCAAGTTTCACTCTTACTCAAATTTTCAAGTCTTTATTATTTGATATCCATGTTCTGAATTCTAAATCTCCATCAAAAATAGAAGTTTTTTAAACTACATAAAGGCACAATGAACAAATTTATGCAAGGTCTCCATGGTTGACAGAATTTGAATATGATCCCATATCTCCAGTGATCCTGTAAATCTGTTACCTTACATGGCAGAATAGGATGCTGCAGATGAAGCAGAATCTAACAGGTTATTAATCCCCTGACCTAGGAAAGGAGGTTCCTCAGATGAACCAATCTAATCACAAAAGCTCTTTAATGAGGAGTTTGGGGTCTGGTGGCAGAAGAGGAAGTCAGGGAGATTGGAAACTGAAGGAATGAGTGTGAAGGCAGCTGTGGTAGGGATGGAGGTAGCCTGAGGTCAAGAACCTGAGAATTGCTTTTAGGCTGAAGGAGGTCCCTAAACGATGACCATCAAGGAAGTGGATGCCTCTGACCTTATATTCTCAAGGAACTGATATCTTGCAACAACAAAGGAACTAATATCTGCCAACAGCGTTAATGAGACAGATTGTTCCCCAGAGACTTCAGAAAGAGTCCAGTCAGACTGACATCTTGTAAGAATCTCAGCAGAAACTCGAATGGATATTGATTTGTATCTCTATTATTACAGTGATTTGGGACTCAGCAATAAAACACAATCATATTAATAACATTGCTACTCAACCCCAAAGACTTAATGCATTAAACTGTAAATTAGTTTTTATTTAATCCAACCCTCTCCACCAAATGGATTTGTACTCAGAAGTACTTAGGGATTACTTCTGGTTCTGGACTAAGGGATAACTCCTGGGATGCTTGAGAGACTTTATTCAGTGCTAGGGATAAAAACAAGATCAATAAAGAGAAGAAGCAATAAAACAGGAGGGTACGGCACTTGCCCTAGACACAGCAAGCCTGGGTTCTATCCCAGCATTCCATATGGTCCTCATCCTGCCAAACCTGGTTGATCCTTGAGTGCAGAACCATGGCAAGTCCTAAGTACCTCCATATGTAACCTCAAACAATCACTTGATCACTTGAATCCCATTATTCATCGATTTGCTCGAGCAGGAGCCAGTAACATTTCCATTGGACCCTATCACGTGCCAATGTAGCCCAATGGCATCTGGTTGATTCAGGAATATGAAGAGCCTCAAACCGTTCCTTCAGGGTCTTTACAAGGAAGACTGACCATCTTGTAGGTGGGCGGCCACGTGATCTTTTGACATCCCGTGGGATCCAGTCTGTAATGGCTCTAGTCCAGCGGTTGTCTCCAAATCGCATTACATGTCCAGCCCATCTGATTTTTGATGCCTTGGCAAAGGAGACAGAGTCCCTGATTCTGGAATAGCGATGGAGGTCAGAACTCCTGATTCCTTCTCTCACTTGAGTGAGGCGTGATATTCCAAGCATAGCTCTTTCGATGCCTCTCTGGGAGACCCGAATAGCATTCTCATCCTGCTTTCGTAGGGCCCAGGTCTCTGAGGCGTATGTGAATGCAATATCAAACCTCAAACAATATCAAACAGCAATAACAAAAATGGGGTAAGTCATGTGCAAAGCAATCCCCTAAACCTCTGTGTGTTTTACAGCCCAGTATATGTGTTTTTTTTTATAGGAGAGCACAAACAGCAGTCAAGATAGTCATAAAACCTGATGCTTTTTGAGACTTTTCTGATGTAATGAAGGAGTTAGATTAAAAGCCTGTCTTGGTTGAGTTACAGAGAGTTTATACATATGGGCCTAATTGGGAGAAATTACAAAGGCTCATGATGTTTTTTCTGTTGGCCTTGTCAAAAATATCTATGCCATTTTGTGTTTGGCACAAGGCATTAAAATAAACTGTCTTCTAGGTTGGATAACACACTTCACCATTTATCAGGGAGAAATACTTCAGCTTACTTGTTTATTCAATTGGCAAGACTCCGGAGAACAGAGTCAGGACAAATGAGCACTGGCAGAGAAGGACGGGTACGTTCTGGGAGGCAGGTGCAGGTGAGATCCGCAGGGAGCTAGTTGCAACCCACCCAGAGGAAGGGGACACACAGCAAAGGGAAAGATGATGAAGATGTGTGACTGCACTTAGTTTTGTTCAGAGCTGACCTGCACAAAAAGAAATCTGAGAGAAAGTCCTATGGCCTTTCCCTTTCCCCATGAAAGCCCAAAAACAATTTAATGGAAAGTTCTAGAACCACTGCTTTTTATGCTGTGTGTACTTTCTCCCACTCCCACCCCCACCTCCATATTCTTCTGGGAAGCAGTAATGACCTGATCCTGCAATGTCTTTAACTCATAACACACTTTAACTTTTTTAAAGCACAGCCAGTACAAAGATCTTTTATTTCCTGACTGGACATGAGGATGAAGTTTATAGCCTTTTTATTGCTACTATTTTGACATTTTTATATACTTTTCTCCACATAGCATAGAACATGTTACCCTCTATAATTGCTTTTATATACTACTTGACTTAAAGATTGTTTCAAACCTTCTTGGTCCTAAATCATTTTTATTTGCTGGCAGTCAGAACAAGAACTGGGTGGTTTTAAAAAAAGTACCAGAGTATTCAGCTAAAGGCATGGTTTTTGCTTCTTTCCTATGTTTGCCCTTTTAAAATGACAGCAAGTTTCTAAAAAAATGATAAAAAAGACATGTTGAGGTTTTATCTTATTTAAACCTAATTGCAGGTGCATATATATTGCATGCACACACATTTACATTAAGATTTCTAGCACCATTTAGCAGAAATATAACCTCTCTGGTACTTATTTTTACTTTTGTTATTTATTTCTACTAAGATTTGGGATTTATATAAGATAGCATATGTTTAATGTTCTCATCACTAATATTTTTAAGTGATAATATCAATCTACATCTTTGAAATGTTCTTAGTGCACTAAAAAGTTTTATAGAATCTATAACATGATAATTTTTCTACTCATAATCCCATTAAAATATTATTCTTTATGGTACAATATTAATAGTGTGAAAGTAACTCAATTTTACAAATATTTTATTCTAACTTTGCACTTCAGTATCTAGTATGTTTTTATTTCATCATTTAAAATTTTGTATTTTACTTAATTTTGGTTTGGGGGCCACTCTCATCAGTGTTCTCAGCTTACTCCTGGCTGTGCACTCAGGGATCACTTCTGGCAGTCCTCTAAGAATGATATGAAGTGCCAGGGCCCAAACCACCATCACACACCTGTGCAGCAAGCAGCCTGGTCACTGTACTATCTCTCTGGCCCCTTGATCTTTATTTTAATATATTTTTATTGCAGAAGTCTAACTTGGTATAACAATTAAAAACATATAATATTAACATATTTTTTAAATTTTCCTAAGGGCCTAGGATAGTGCAGAAGTTAAAGTACTTCCAAGTTTCTGATCACAGTTAGACCTCTATCACCAGATGGTCATCTGACCACCACTGGGAGCAAGCAGGAGAAGATCCTGAGCACCGAGGGATGGGGCACACACACACACACATACACACACACAGCACACACATACACACACACGCATACACACACGCATACACACATATGAGCAATATTCCTGGGGGCTGAGATCAAACTTAGATCAAACCTTCTCATATAGGGAAAGCAGACACTAACACTGACTGCTGACTCCACAAGTTTACTACTCCTGTCTTTTGGGGGTCGGGAGTCACACCCAGTGTGTCTCAGGGCTTGCTTGCTCCTGGCTCTGTGCTCATAAATCACTCCTGGTGGGGCTTGGGAACCAGATAGAACTTTTGGTATCAAATCGTGGTTGGACACATGCAAGGAACATGCTATATACCATTGTTCTGGCCTCGAGCTTCCTGTTTTAAACAGGAAACTCTAATCAAGTCTCATCAAGAACTTCTCAATACCAAAGGTGTTGGCACCTCAAGGAACAAATGTAATTTCCCTGGTCAATATTTTCTGGAATCAAGAACTCAAATTATGATTTATGCTAATATCTACTGTATCACTGTATAACTGTCTTCCCTTTGTTCATCGATTTGCTCAAGTCAGCACCAGTAACATCTCCATAGGTCCTGATGCAAACAAGTGTGGCTCAAGGGCATCTGCTTGCTCCAGGGACAGGAAGAGCCAGGATCTTTAAAATACACACAAAGCTCAACAACAAAAAAGCTAACAATTTCATCCAAAAAATGGGGCAAAGAAATAAATGGACACTTCCACAAAGAAAACGCACAGTTAATAGCACTTGAAAAAATGCTCATCATTTACAATGAAGAGAAAGCAAATCAATACAATGAGCTATCACTCACAACACTGAGAATGGCATCTATCAAAAAGTCTTGAAAGAGTCATTGTTGGTGGGGTTGTTGTGAAAAAGAGAACCTCCACTCACTGTTATTCGGAATGTTATCTGGTTCAGCCTTTATGAAAGGCAGTATGAAGATTTCTTAAAAAACTAAGATTGGAACTCCCCAATGACATTATTTGGTGTCAACTCTCAAAACTAAAAAAATACCAATTCAAAATGATATATACATATCAACGTTCACTGCATTACTTAGTACAAAAGCGAAGATAAAGAAATAAACAAATGCTCAACGATGAATGAATGGATCAAAAAGTTGTGGTATATACACAACGGAGAATTCTGCAGTGGTAACAGAAGACAATGCCATACAATTCACTATGATGTGGATGGAACTAGAGGTTATCACTCTGACTGAACTCAATCAGAAGAAAAGGGATAGATACAGAATGACTTCACTCATATGAGGGATCCAAGATACACAATAAGGGCAGACAAATTGACGTAGGCAGCAGAACTGGAGAATTGGTCCACTCCAACTACATTTGTTGTCAGGGGTGTTGAAAGGGAAGTTCTTTGGGACCTTGATGGAGAGAAGTACTCTGGTGGGAGGTGAGGTGTTGGAATGATGTGCATATCAGGGATGCTGTCTCGCTTTCCAAGGCATCGAAAATCAGATGGGCTGGACATGTAATGCGATTTGGAGACAACCGCTAGACTAGAGCCGTTACAGACTAGATCCCACAGGATGTCAAAAGATCGCGTGGCCACCCACCTACAAGATGGTCGACTTCTTTGTCAAGACCCTGAAGGAACCGTTTGAGACTTTTCATATTCCTGAATCAACCAGATGCCATTATGCTACATTGGCACGTGATAGGGTCCAATGGAAATGTTATGGCACCCGCTCGAGAAAATTGATGAATAACGGGATTCAAGTGATTAAGTGATCAAGTGATGAAGCCACTATTGGAACGATGTGTGCATGAAACCATCATTAACAGTACTGTAATAAAAGTACATCAAAAGAAATTTTAAAAAAGAGACCTCAAATCATGAAATGGTATGTAAATTAAGAAAACTCTGAGTCTATATTTGTTAAGTTGTAAATAAAAAGTCTATGTTGATAATGCCTAAAGTATGTATTGCAAGCCACAATGTGCAAGAGGAAGGAAAAGAGAGAGAAAGAGTGAGAGAGAGAGAGAGAGAGGGAGAAAGTAAGAGGAAAAAGTACCTGTCATAGAGGCAGGCTGGGGGGTGGAATCTGGGGGCATTGGTGGTAGGAAATGTGCACTGGTGGAGGAATGGGTGCTGGAACACTGCATGACTGAAACCAAATCATGAACAGAGTAGTACTCTGTTTTAAGCACCACTGCTTTGTGGTACAGTTTGAAGTTGAGGAAGGTGATGCCTTCCATCTTCATTTCCCCAAGGACTGCTTTAGCAATTTGCGGAAATAGGGGGTTATTTTTCCCGGGAGGGATGGTGGGTTCTAGCCCTGGCCTGCCACCGCAGCAGAGCCTCACAACAAGCCAGATGACGCCCCCCCACTCCATGAGGGCCGCCATTTTCCGCATCCGGACTTCCCTTTCGCCATTTCCTTTTCATCCGAACTCCACCCAGCCGAAGAGCCTGTTACAGCCAGGCTCATCGGACCCACCCTGCAATAGTTGTTTTCAAGTCCGGCTGATCCAGAGACTCAAGACATGGGGCAGAGCTGCCACCGGCTCTCCCTGTGCCCAGGTGCTCACGAGGCACCCAGAAGGGATGGCGGATTCTAGCCCTGGCCTGCCACCAAAGCAGAGCCTCGCAACAAGCCAGATGACCCCCCACTCCATGAGGTCAGCCATTTTCCACATCTGGACTTCCCTCTCATCAGAACACCACTCAGCAGAAGAAACTATTACAGCCCAGCTAGCGCAGCCACTTGCAGCCACGCGGTTCATCTATAAATAATGGATTTAGAGGTGACTACAAGAGTATGCCACCCGCATGGCAGAGCCTGGCAAGCCACCCGTGTCGTATTTGAAAAGCCAAATATCAGTAACAATTATAGACCACATTCCCATGACCTGATGGAATGGTTTGAGGCTCTTTATGTTCCTGAGCAAACAGATGCCCTTGGGCTCTACTAGCATGAGACAGGACATATGGAGATGTTACTGGTGCCTGCTTGAGAAAATCGATGATGAACAGGAAGACAGTGATACAGTGATAATAATAAAGTAAAATTAATAATTTTTAAGTCTATGTTAAAAACATGAAGTGTATACATCAAAGTTCTCTAAATTGTGGGAGAAAGAGGGCTTAGGGTGAGAAATAAAATACTGGATTTTTTTCTAAGACTGGATCTATTTCTGGTTCTGACCTTTACTAAAGGTCTCACGTTCATTGATTTACAGAAAACCTTTGATTCTGTGGAGACTGAAGCAGTCATCGAAGCCCTAGCCAAACAGGGTGTTCAAACTCAATACATCAAGATCCTTCGTGAGCTGTATTACGGATTCACCACCAGGATCTCACCATTCTACAAAGAAGTGATCATTAATGTGAAAAGAGGGGTTCGACAGGGTAATACCATTTCACCAAAACTCTTCAGCGCCACCCTCGAGAACATCATGCAACAATTAGAATGGGAAGGAATGGGAGTGAAGATAGATGGTCGGCAACTACACCACCTCCGCTTCGTTAATGAATGACATCGTTCTAATAACACCAAACATTAGCCAAGCGGCACAAATGATGGCTGACTTCGACTGAGAATGTGGAAAGATAGGTTTACAGCTGAATCTAAAGAAAACCATTTTTATGAAGAATGAACTAGTTCCAGAGGCCCCATTCACTCTCAATGGAACAAACATCTCTGAATGCAGCAGTTATGTGTACCTAGGTCGAGAAATCAACATGATGAACAACCTAAAACCTGAGCTGTGCAGGAGGAAGAGAGCGGCATGGAATGCCTTCAAAGGCATCGAGGAAATAGCTAAAAGGACAAAGAACCTCCGGCTCCGGGCACATCTCTTGGACTCCACCATTCTCCTTGCATTAACATACGCCTCAGAGACCTGGGCCCTACGAAAGCAGGATGAGAATGCTATTCGGGTCTCCCAGAGAGGCATCGAAAGAGCTATGCTTGGAATATCATGCCTCACTCAAGTGAGAGAAGGAATCCGGAGTTCTGACCTCCGTCACTATTCCAGAATCAGGGACGCTGTCTCCTTTGCCAAGGCATCGAAAATCAGATGGGCTGGACATGTAATGCGATTTGGAGACAACCGCTGGACTAGAGCCATTACAGACTGGATCCCACGGGATGTCAAAAGATCACGTGGATGCCCACCTACAAGATGGTCAGACCTCCTTGTAAAGACCCTGAAGGAATGGTTTGAGGCTCTTCATATTCCTGAATCAACCAGATGCCATTGGGCTACATTGGCACGTGATAGGGTCCAATGGAAATGTTACTGGTGCCTGCTTGAGCAAATCGATGAATAACGGGATTCAAGTGATCAAGTGATCAAGTAAAAGAGACCTTTTCCATATGATTATTTAATATATATGAACTTTAGTTTTCTCACCTATAATGACAACAGACATTTATTATTATTATTATTATTATTATTATTATTATTATTATTATTTTTTATGATAATTTAAGAATCAAAGCTTCTGAAACAAAAAAATTGATTGAAGAAATATCATTTAGTGCCAGACCTCTAGTACGGTGGATAGGGTGCTTTTCTTGCAAGCTACCAGGTTTGACCCCTGGCACCACATATGGCCACAGAGCACCTAAAGCACTGATCCATGAGTACAGAGTCAGGAGGTAGTCCTGAGCATCTCTGGGTATGACCCAAAACAAATAAAATGTATCTCTAATTAAAATTTATCTCAAATAAAAAATTAATGCTAAACTTACAATGATGTCAGGCCAAAGCATGTTTATAGTATATTTAGACTGCCATAATAAAATATGTTAAACTGGAGGTTGATGTTTGGTGAAGACTCCCTTTTCTGTGTCTGGACAACTGAGTCCTTTTTGCTGTCAGAGGGAACTTGTGAGCTTTTCAATATCTCTTCTTAGATGGGTTCTAATCTCTCTAAGCTAAAGCCTTGAATTCATCTAATCATAATTACCTCCCAAGGAGTTCATCTCTAAATACTGTACCATCACATACATTGTTAGGGACTTCAGCATAGAACTTTGGATAAAGACATTGATCAAATTAAGTGATAAGAGCGAATGGAGAAAAAGGTACACATAGAAAGTATTTTTGGGCCAGAGCGATAGCACAGTGGGTATAGGATTTGCCTTGCATGCGGTTGACCTGGGTTCTATCTCTGGGATCTCATATGGTCCCCTGAGCACTGCCAGGAGTAATTCCTGAGTTCAAAGCTAGGAATAACTCCTGAACAGCGCTGGGTATGATCCAAAAAAGCAAAAATAATTTTTAAAAAAGTATTTAAGGATAAAAGTTGTTATGACTTTGATTAGTCAAGATATTTTGATTTTCTAAAGCAGGAATTAAAACACAATTTCTGATCTATGGTGTGCATTTCAATAAGGAATAATGAGTTATAAATAATGAACAGTTCATTTTATGTATTGAAGCATTTATTGCCAATCCCATGACTCCGTGCCACTGCCAGAGATATGAATAGTTCCATCTTCACCATCACTTGTATCACTTGTCTTCCCATTGTTCATCAATTTTCTAGAGCAGGCACCAGTAACATCTCCATAAGTCCTGTCACATGCTAGTGTAGCCCAAGGGCATCTTCTCGCTCCAGGAACATAAAGAGCCTCAAACCATTCCATCAGGTCATAGGAATGAGGTCTATAATTGTTACTTGTATTTGGCATATCAAATACGACACAGGTAGCTTGCCAGGCTTCATGAAAATGATTCATCTTCACCATCCTCAGAAGAATCACTTTTATCCTACAATTGTCCTCTCTAGATTCCAAAATTGCCCGCACAATCTGGCCATAATGTCCCATTGTCAACATTTCAAGCAAGAAGTAATAAGCTCAAAACTGGTGTGGGTATCTTTTATGCCACAAGGGAAAAATGCTTTCCTAGAAGCCCCTTTGACTCATTGGCTGGATTTGGGTAATGTGCTTACATCCCAAGCTGAAAGGAAATAGAGTTTTCAGCTTCTAGAGGATAGGTGATGAGAGAAATGGGTGCTAAGAATAACTGTTAACAAAGGATCTGAGTTACCCATTATTGAAGAACAGGTCAGACATAGAGTTGTCTTTGGAGGCTAGTAGGCATCTGATCCATCACTATAAAATGGCAAAAAGCCTTGGGCCCTGCACTTCCTGGAACGGCTGCAATTTCCCCCACAGGTGTGTGTGTGTGTGTGTGTGTGTGTGACCCCCTGCTTTCCGCGGACCCAAGTTGGCCCAGGGAAGAGCGGAAACTCCATCAACGGGAACCAAGGCAAACTGCATTGGTTTCACCCCAGACCCCTTTGGGCCCTGCGCTCAAGGAACATCCCAAAACTCAAAGCGGCACAGACGGGCTACGCGCGCCAGCGCGCCTCTTACTACCTATCTTGCGTGAGGTACCAGTGAACCTTGGTTCCTACATCCTTGCTACCCACCCAAACTCTGCAAACAGACCAGACACCTACTAACTGTACTATCTAGTCACCCAAGACCCCACATTTGCAACCTACAATAGTCATAATGGTAAAGCAACGCAAAATTCCATCAAGCTCTGTGAGTGACGTCACTAGTCCAGATGAGCCAAGCAATACCAATGAATTGTATAACCTCTCTGATAAGGAATTTCGGAAAGAAATGTTAAGGATTCATAAGGAATTCAAAGAAGCAATGGAATGCAAACTCAATAAAATACAAGAGGACATGAGAGAAGAAGTGAGGAAAATGCAAATGGAAATGACAGTTATTAAAAATGAGGTAAATGAAATGAAAAACACAGTGGAAAGCCATCATAGCAGAATAATAGCTACTGAAGAAAGAATTAGTGATCTCAAAGACGAGTTCCAAAGATTCTCTACACAACACCAGAAGATAGAAAAAAAGACTCACAATTAACAAACAGACAACAAGAGATAATCGGGATGAAGCCAGAAGAAACAACATATGGATCATTGGGGTCCCAGAAGGGCAAGAAGAAAACCCTGATGAAGAAGAAACTGTCAAAGCCATAATTGCTGAGAAGTTCCGAACTAAAGAATGCTTGCCTCAAGATCCAGGAGGCCCATAGGATACCAGCTAAAAGAAACCCCAACAAGAATACTCCAAGACACATCTTAATTAAAAAGACAAAAGCTATAGATAGAGATAGAATACTGAAAGCAGCAAGATCAGAGAAGGAAATCACATACAAAGGAACATCTCTAAGATTTACAGCAGACTTCTCCAATGAAACACTGCGAAAAACAATGGTGGAATATTGTGAAAAGGCTCAATGAACTGCAGGCCTCACCAAGAATTCAGTACCCGGCCAGATTCACATTCAGATATGAAGGAAAGATACACAACTTCATGGATAAGCAACAACTCAGGAACTTCATGGACTCAAAACCAATTTTAAAAGAAGGACTGAAGGGTCTACTGTAATACGACCAAACCCATAAGCACAACAAGCACAAACAGAAAGATGACACAAAATCTGATGACAATAATCTCTCTCAATGTCAATGGTCTAAACGCACCAATTAAGAGACACGGTGTGACAAAATGGATTTAAAACATGAACCCAACATTCTGCTGTCTACAAGAAACGCATCAGAATAATCAGAACAAACACAGACTCAAAGTCAAAGGTTGGAAGACCATTCTCCATGCAAACAACTCCTCCAAAAAGGCTGGTGTGGCCAGATTAGTATCAGATAATATAGACTTCAGGCTGAAAAAGGTTAGAAGGGACAACGAAGGCTATTTCTTATTACTTAAGGGGTATGTACACCAGGAAGAAATTACACTACTAAACATATATGCACCCAACGAGGGGCCAGCAAAATACATGAAACAACTGCTAAGAGACCCCAAAGAAAACATTAACAGTAGCACAATAATAGTTGGAGATTGAACACTGCTCTATCAACGATGGATAGATCAACAAGACTGAAACTCACCAAGGAAATATTGGCCCTGAAGGAAGAAATGGAAGAAAGAGAGCTAGTGGGTATATACAGGGCTTTTCATGCCAAAAAAGCTGAATACACATTTTTCTCTAGTGCACATGGAACATTCTCCAAGATAGACCATATGCTGAGCCACAAAGCATACCTCAATAAAATTAAAAAGATAGAAATTGTGTCAGCTATCTTTTCAGACCATGATGCACTGAAAATGGAAGTTAACCGTACACAGACACAGAGAGTCAAACCAAACAACTGGAAACTGAACAGCTCACTCCTGAACAACAAATGGGTCATAGAAGAAATCAAACAGGAAATCCAAAGATTTCTGGAAACAAATGAAAATGAAGACACCAACTATAAGAACTTGTGGGACACGGCAAAAGCCGTGTTAAGAGGGAAGTTTATAGCTCTGCAAGCATTCGTCAGGAAACAAGAAAGGGCCCACATAAATAACCTGACTACACAGCTGAAGACATTAGAAAAAGACCAACAAAAGGAGCCCAACCCAGGCAGAAAAAAGGAAATGATAAAACTTAGAGAGGAAATCAATGAGTTGGAAACCAAAAAAAACAATCAAAAATATTAATGAAACCAAGAGCTGGTTTTTTGAAAAGTTAAACAAGATTGACAAACCATTGGCAAGACTTGTAAGGACAGGGAAAGAGAGAACCCAAATAAACAGAATCAGAAATAAAAATGGTGACATCACAACAGAAACCACAGAAATCCAAAAGATCATCAGAGATTACTTTGAGAACCTGTATGCCTTGAAACATGAGAATCTAGAAGAAGTGGATCAAATCCTGAAGTCCTATAACCTCCCACGGCTGAAACAAGAAGACCTCAAATACCTGAATAAGCCTATCACCATTGAGGAAATAGAGACAGTAATTAAAAGTCTTCCCAAACACAAAAGCCCAGGTCCAGAAGGATTCCCTAGTGAACTCTACCAAAACTTTAAGGAGGACCTACTGCCAATCCTTTTCAAGCTCTTCCAGGAAATAGAAGAAAGAGAAACACTCCCAAACAGCTTCTATGAGGCACATATCACCCTGATACCCAAAGCAGGGAGAGACAACACAAAGAAAGAAAACTACAGACCAATATCCCTGATGAACACAGATGCTAAGATCTTCAACAAAATACTAGCAAACAGAATCCAAAGACTCATCAAGAAGATTATACATCATGACCAAGTAGGATTCATCCCGGGAATGCAAGGATGGTTCAACATTCGCAAGTCAATCAACATAATACATCATATCAATAAGAGAAAAAATAAAAACCATATGATCCTATCAATAGACGCAGAGAAAGCATTTGACAAGATCCAGCACCCGTTCATGATTAAAACCCTCCAGAAAATGGGAATTGAAGGGACTTTCCTCAAGATAATTACAGCCATCTACCAAAAGCCCACAGTGAGCATCATTCTAAATGGGGAAAAGTTGAAAGCCTTCCCCCTGAGATCAGGGACAAGACAAGGTTGCCCACTTTCACCTCTTTTATTCAATATAGTACTGGAAGTACATGCCATAGCAATCAGAGAAGAAAAGGACATCAAGGGCATCCAGATAGGCAAGGAAGAAGTCAAGCTATCATTATTTGCAGATGACATGGTATTACAGATAGAGAACCCTAAACTCTCTACCAAAAAAACTCCTAGAAACAATAGACGCATATAGTAGAGTGGCAGGATACAAAATCAATACCAAAAAGTTGGTGGCTTTCCTATATACAAATAACGAAAGTCAAGAAAGGGATATTTTTTTAAGAAAGGGATATTAAGGAAACAATTCCATTCACAATTGTGCCACAGAAAATCAAATACCTAGGAATCAACTTACCCAAGTGTGTAAAGGACCTATACAAAGAAAAACTACAAGACATTGCTCCAAGAGATAAAAGAGGACACAAGGAAATGGAAACATGTTAACTGCTCATGGATGGGGAGAATCAACATTGTCAAAATGGTAATACTCCCTAGAGCTCTGTACAGATTCAATGAAGTCCCTATAAGGATACCCATGACATTCTTCAAAGAAATTGACCAAACACTCCTGAAATTTGTGTGGAACAATAAACCCCCCAAGGATAGCTAAAGCAATCCTCGGGAAAAAGAAGATGGGAGGCATCACCTTTCCCAACTTCAAACTGTACTACAAGGCAGTAGTAATTAAAAACAGCATGATATTGGAATAAAAACAGACCTGTGGACCTATGGAATAGAATAATTATTCTAACACCAACCAACCTCAAACACATGATCATTTAATCTTTGATAAAGGTGCAACGTGTCTAAAATGGAGTAAGGAAAGCCTCTTCAACAAGTGGTGCTGGGAAAACTGGGCAGCAACATGTAAAAAAATGAATTTGGACCTGTGTCTAACACCATGCACAAAAATCGGATCAAAATGGATTAAAGATCTCAACATCAGACTTGAATCCATAAAGTACATTGAAGAAAATATAGGAAAAACCCTCCACAACATTGAAGCTAAAGGCATCTTCAAAGGTGAAACAGCACTAGCAAAGCAACTAGAAGAAAAGATAAACATATGGGACTACATGAAACTTGAAAAGCTTCTGTACCTCAAAAGAAACAGTGACTAAGATACAAAAGCAGTCCACAGAATGGAAAAGAATATTCACCCAATACCCATCTGATAAGGGGTTAATATCCAGTATATATCAGGTACTGGAAGAACTTTACAAGAAGGAAACAAACAACCCCATCAAAAAATGGGGAGAAGAAATGAACAGAAACTTTAGCAAGGAAGAAATACAAATGGTCAAAAAACATATGAAAAAATGCTCATCATCACTAATCATCAGAGAAATGCAAATCAAAACAACAATGAGATACCACTTTACACCACAGAGACTGGCACATATTCAAAAGAGCAAGAACAGCAAGTGCTGGCGTGGATGTGGGGAAAAAGGGGACACTCATCCATTGTTGTTGGGAATGCCGGTTGGTACAGCCTTTCTGGAAAACAATATGGACATTCCTCCAAAGACTAAAAATTGAACTCCCATTTGACCCAGCCATACCACTCCTGGGAATCTACTCTGGGAAACCAAAAATACGCAGCAGAAACACCATCCCTACTTTTATGTTCATAGCAGCATTATTCACAATAGCCAGAATCTGGAAGCAACCAGAGTGCCTGAAAATCGACGACTGGATAAAAAAGCTTTTGTACATCTAGACAATGGAGTACTATGCAGCTGTTAGGAAAAAA